>JAFELO010000116.1:505844-524330 GCA_017140195.1 Eumaeus atala
TTGTAATTCAACAGGGGTCCATTCCTTTGAACTACTAAATCTAATTCCTGGTGATCATATTCACGTTCCCGTTCCAATTCTCGATTAAATGCGTCATTCATTTCACGATTTGGCGCTGGCATTCCTAACCTGATTAATAAATTACCGCACATGAGGTAACACATATCTTCGATCAAGAGTAAAGCACGATTATTATCTCCTCATTCACCTCAATATCGTGATTTCTGGAACTGACACGATTTTGATGTAAAAAATCTTCTGACATACTATCTTTGTATTTGTGCCACAGGTTACATGGGTTTGATGGAAAACATGTCGAAATTATGATAGCGAATAATGTGCGTATCTGACTTGGAGATGCAGAGATAGTGGCTTCAGCGATTGTCATATCCCAATGGGTATCGTTTTCTAATAAGTTCAATTCTTCACATGCAGCACGATATATTGGGAATATTACACCATTATTCCAAGTATGATTCTTTTTTGTTATACCACGTTTTATTGTGACTGACGTTTCATGTCAAGTCACACGGGAACGCTGTCGAACGGGATGAAAGCTACCTCCCTACCAATTTTCAGTCAAATCTGTTCTGCCGTTCTTGAGTTATAAGTGGTGTAACTAATACGACTTTGTTTTATATATATAGATAAGACGAAAGTTAAAAGTATAGATACGAAATTAAATTATCAAGTATCTATAAATATTTATAACATATAAAAATATGCCTTTTGTCCAACATTAAGGTTACAATAAAACTCCACTTATTGATTTTGATGCATGAGAACTTAAGACATCAATATTTTATTCTTATAGCCCTGAAAGTATTCAATAGATATTGACAATTTCAAAAACAGCTAGGAAGCCCCTTCTACCCAACAGAACTGTGGCTTGTACAGAACAGCCTTTTGCCAGATTGAAGATACCGATAAACTGCTTTACGAACAGATTGGTCAAACTTGAAATCTTCAAAATATTTGACACACAGACTTCAGCTCATTTAGCTGCTAGCCTGCTTCCAAGATAATAATTATAATATTGTACAGTAATATATAACTGTAAATTTGATGTTGCATTTATAGTAATAATCAAGTTCACAACCGATTATCAGGTGGAAAAAATTATTGTGGAGCATAATTCAGTGTCAACACGGCTGAACATAGGCGTCATCCAATGAATCCCAAGATGACTGATTTCTTCTTAAAGTGGGGCTACACTTTGGTACCTTGCCTTTAGTGTCTTCTTTGTATGACAATGTACAGTTTACAAACAAAATACATTGAAACATGACCACTACATTTAAGACTGGTTATGATATGCCAAGGTGTGTGTTTTCGTTTGTACAATAGCATTCACAATGAAGTTTTGGAATTATCTACAAATAAATTTGCTGGTTAATTGCCTAAGAAGCCCTTACACATAAACTTATATATTCAGCATTTAAATTTTGTACTGTCAGAGCTTACATATCAATGTTACAACTATATCCCATTTCAGCACAATGACACCTTCATAATTTAATAATACATAATTAATATAACTAATTATTGTACCTATTACTTGTCAGTATACAAAACAACTACTAAAAAAATATTATTTGTATGCACAGCATTAAAAGAGACCACTATTTTAAAACCTACATGTTTACTTTAAAAATTGTGAATGATTTGAATTACATAATACCTATTCTATTATATATATGCCTATTTCGTTTTAAAAAATAATATTTTAATTGCAATTGTTTTGTCTAGCTAGTTGACAATTAGTTATAGGTTATAAATTTGAAGTATAATATCCTTGTTTGTCATAAATAAAATAAATAAGGCTGTCAATAACGTATGGTAAATAAGTAATGCAAATAAACAATGCAAATAAACAAATACTATAATTTAAACATAAGCCCTTAAATTCTTAATATCTGTAAGTGTAGAAATGTTAACAACTTTCAATAACTATGGAACACATAAAGTGTAAATATTTACCTACCTATTTCACGTTATCAGCAATTAAAACAACACGAAATCACAAATAACTCTGAAAAAGTTTATCACCCCCTGAAATCTGAATGTTTATGTGTCAAAAGTAATAGGTGAAAATTCCGATAGGTAGCGCCCTAATCTGACATGATCAATGTTTTCTAAAATAAACTAGGATTTTTTTTCTGGACACATCTTTTGATTAATATAGAACACTATATTTAGAGTAAAAAATTGGGTATGTATTTCAGAACAATTTCGGATTTTTAAATGCTTACTTACTTTTCATAAAAGCTTCATCCCCCCGCTGTCCAAGTTCTGAGGTACGATTTCCCTTTCCATGAAAAGAAAATCACAATGCGCAGACTCGTACAAAATGGCGGCTTTTGATATGAAGTGTACAATGTTCATAATATATCGCGTTTACCGATCGATATCAATGGAGGACTCGCGTTTTTCGGAGTTCGCCGAGCAGTTGGTGTATTTAGTGAATTCTGTGTTCGGTTGAGTGGAAAGATCCTTAAAAGTGTTGTTTCTGACTTGTTACATCACAGAAAACTTGAAGAGCTTCCAGTAGAAGTCCAAAATGTCTTTCAAATCACGCAGGTGCGTACGCAGTCGTAGTCTTTCTATTCTATCTGGGCCTGCTCGAACGCGCGACCCCTTCATGATGGCCATTCATTTGGGCTTATCCTTTACGCCGCCGCATAAGAGTTTATGTCATTCGTCTTCAAAATAGACCCGGCGCCGCAAATATTTTAGAAATGCAATATGCATTTTATGAAAAACATGAAACAATATGCGTCACTTCATAATAAGTCTCGACATTAAATCCTGCAAGAGGCTTAACATTTTAGAGCTTACAGATTCATTCTTATCCGCCGCGATGTAGTTTAACATATGACAACTAAATAGACTATTTCTTCAAACTGAAATGTCATAGTTTTATTTAAAATAGAAGAAATATATTTTATTGTGAGGGATTCACAAGTATTGATTTTGTGTCTATAACCCAACACCTACTAAGTACTAACAGCTAACAAAATAACTTCTACATTCGATGTTAAAACTTCAAGATGTGAAATAAGCACAATGTTTAATGAGTTTCTGGCTTTTAAGTTAAATGTCAAATGGTCATGTGCATGTATTTTACATGATCACAAAACTTGAAGAATATCCTATGCTAGATGCTTATCAAAGTACATAGCATAGAATATCATTACAAGACAAGAGCAAAATAGACACAATTTGTAGCAAGTATTACATGCAGTGGGATTCTTCAGCAGCTCCTACATAAATACATAAAGAATTCCTTATTCAATTCTTTAATAATATACATACTTTATATTATTAATAGTCTAATTTAGACAATCAAGTACATTGTTTACTTATTTGTTTATGATAAAAAAAAATGTTAGTTTTATATTAATTTGCTGCTGCTTGAAAACTCAAGAAAAACTGAAGACCTATATGACATTAAATAGATGGTTATAGAACATGTTACCTACATGTTCTTACATTAATTAAATAGTTGTCTTCTTATGCCAATCATATCAAACAAAGTCCCCCAAAGATGTCTGTATGTGATTGATTTTCTGAAAAGCTACTAAATGGATACAGGGATTCCTGAGGTCAGTTTTAGTATAAAATTTGGCCCTTTTATTCTAGGGCAGATTTCTAGTAGAAAATAAAAAAATATATATGTTTTGTGGACATTCATTAGATACTACACATTAAGATGGATATATGAATATTACCATGACCAACCAGATTAGAGTAATCCATATTGTAAACTTAGTACCTACATACATGACACCATATGCACAACTATTGCAGAGATATAGACACCATGAACCTTATATGTTGCTGTTGGATAAAACTGAAACTTAATATAAAGTGTAAGGCAACATCCATATAATAAATATGAATGCACTTCTTTTATCAAGATAAAAAACTAAGAAATATTGACTAAACTAGAGATCTCTAGTCTGATGAACTGTAGGGGTAGGCGTTGCTGACAGTAGTAGGACCTCTGAACAAAAGCTTGTGATTGACTTTTCCTATTAATAACAGGGGCCAATAAACTATACAATAAAATCATTCTGTAGCTTTTGAGAAAATTTATCACATTCAGACAACCTTTGAGGACTTTGCTTTACAATATGTATACCTAAGTGTTTATGTGTAATATTTTTTCATTCAAGGTGCTAAATATTTCACTCAGCTAAAAGGAGGCAATAGGTTGGATAGAGTTAGTAGCAGAGTGCTGGGGAACTGATGGTCCTGGAGGAAAATCAGGACAGTGACTTCATCATGAATTCCGCAGTGAGCACAGAGTCCATGGACATGGCAGAGGAGGTAAACATTCATAACAATATATTGGTTATTGATTCACTGTTTTGTCTGTACTCACCAACGATACAGAGTCTGTAGATGCAGACTTATTCAGTGGCAATTTGTAAGCGATTGGTGCTGATGCATAGGAATGTAACTTTTTACTTCTACATATGTATGACATAGTATGTATCGTTAAACTTTCTTTTTTTTTGATGCGGGGAAACGCATTTACGCACCTTCACCGGTCCTGGGTGGGGTCCAGTGGTGTGTGGGACTCGCGGCACATGATAGTGCCGAATGCCCTCAAACCACCGCGAGGGCCATCGGTGCCGACCTTGGTGAAGTGCCCCAGAACAACAATAGTCAGAGCACCTCCATAGATGGGGTTGCTCACCACTACAGGACAACCCCACCGACTATGGGACAGTGCAATGGGGTGAGGTTCCCATTCTCGCCCTTGCCCCGGGCGCAAAAGCGTCTGTTGATCTTATGTCCCCACTTCTTATAAGAGAGGTGCAAATATCCCCCTCGGTTCAATTGGCTTCGCCTGGTTTCGCGACAGGCTACTAAGCCCCACCGCCACGACAAGGCTTGAACCATAGTGGGGATGTATCGTTAGAAACCTTCAAACTATATGACACACGCATCAGGATATTAGCTGCTAGTGTGCTTTCAAGATAATAATAATGATAATATAAAATTAAAAACAAGTATTATGACTGGTCCCGACTGGTGCGACTGTTGACACAGTGGTACAGCTGGTAATGGTGGCGTTGATTAATTATTATATACTACGAACTCAACAGGGTGGACGTAGAATGATTGTTGTGGGAAAAATATAAATTAAATTATCCTTGGGTCTACAAATTTTGATATGCATGTTCCCGTTGATTACTGCTGGCCTTAGAGTCATTTTGGGACTTTGTAGTTGAAAACTACGCCTGAGATAGCATTGTAATTATTACATTTAATAGTTTACATATTGAGTTTAATTGTAATTATTAGTACTTTTCTTTTACAGCTAACATTGTTGTCTTTATAATAAGTATGAATTAAGTGGAGCTTTCAGTCAATTCTGTATTTAGTATTTACATTGTGCTTCAGGATATGTCACAAGTGGAAGGCTGTGGACTGAGCGGCGGCTCCGAGGACGAGGACGAGTGCGCCTCTTCTCCGGCTGGTTCCGCATACGACGACAGCGCGGACGTCATCAAGAGCGCCATGAGCGACGAAGTCACTAAGCAACTGGCCGCGGCCGGTCGGTTTCATGTTTTTAGTTTTCATTAGGACTTTACAATTGGTATTGACATGTTTATTGTGATGACCGTGCAGAAACGAATAGCAACTCGTGGATATTGTCATCTGGCGAACTCTAATAGGAATCCGTTCATTGCATATAGGGGCAAACAGTCAGTCAGATTCTTTACATATTTAGTGTAATGTAGACAACTTTCACACTAACCAAGGCCATCTTCATCATCTTTTCTGATGGCCATTCTTACGAGCCACATGTAACGCGACGGTGCCACGACACACACATGATGTTACACTTCACATGCAATGTACGATTATAGCTCATTTAGCATGTCATACCGCCGTCAAGTAACCGCCGTTTTGCGCGGTTTGTGAGTCGCCGGTGGCGTATTAGAAAGGCAACGCATCTGTCCTCCTATGCTATACAAGTAGCATCGTTTACCACTTCCCACTTGCATAAGCGTCTGGTCGCCAGGTCCGGTCGGCATGGCGGCGGCGGCGGCGATAGCCTCCTCCAAGAAGCGCAAGAGGCCGCACTCCTTTGAAACAAACCCATCGGTCAGAAAGAGACATCAAAATAGATTATTAAGGAAACTTAGAGTGAGTATGTTTTTAACTTTTTTAATAATTAGAATTGCATAAACATAACAATCTTCTTAAATCGAATATAAATTTAGCCATTTAATTCTTATCTAAGAGGCAATTCTTATAATATAACATGTAAATTATATAATATATAAATGTATATAAAGCTTTTCAGAAACTGCGGACTTTTCGGAATTTTGGCGAGTTTTTTATTTAGATTTGATTGATGTTACTTACCTAAAGTGTTATTTTCGTAATGAAAATACAATTTTTCATGTGTAGATGGATGATTTCTCATGCACAATGCACAAAAAAAATTAATTTATAGATAGTGAGAACACCATCTAGCATCAATTTAATACAACTGCGCTTCGGCATTTAATTAATCGAATATCTTGTTTTTATTCAGTGATAGTCACTGATCACAAGTACTTAGGAAATTATGCCAAGTGCTTCAAGTGCAAATAAAAAGAACCTGACCACGAACTGCGAACCCAACCCGGTCATAGTTATTTTTATACGACGCCACTGTTGTTGCCATTTCAAGCCACGCCGCGAGTTTTAGTTAAAACTAGAGTTCGACCGAAACTGGTTTTTCGACCGAAACCGAAATGAAATTTTGGCCTGGGTCTCAGTTTCAGTCGAAACAGAAACCGTGTCCGTATTTGCAGTCGTAGTATCTAAGGAAGTCCATACTTGATTTTATTGCTCATAAACATTTTATTCTTTAATTGGAATGCACACAAATAGCTGTTGCACCATCTATCGCTCATACAACAATAGAACCGGTCTAAAGTGATGATGTGAATATAATAAAGGAGAGCTATGCATCTGCCTAACCGCCGGTTGTGCAAGTGTTGACGAGTCTCGGTAGGCGCTGAAAGCCTCCTGGTGACCTGTTCAACGCTATGTATATTACAAACTGGCCACTCTGGGCTCCGTGTACATTACTGCGGGTATCGTTGGCGTCAGGAGATGGTAATAGTTCGTAAAAATAATTAGTAAGCGGTAGTGCTATGCTGCATGGCAGCGGAATTGTGCAGGTACGACCGGCGCCTCTCGCTCACATGATACCACTGTCTATACTGTCGTGTTTCGTACAGTTTGTGAGTAGCCGGTGGCCCACTGGAGGGGAGGAGGATGGGTGGGCAACGCTTCTGGATGACAACAATAATGCGGATGGATGTCCATGGGCGTCGGTAGTCGTAAAGATACTCCGATTTCTCGTTTACCCCCTACTCTATAAAAAGTATAAAAAATACATTGCTTCGGCATTCTTCACAACTTCCGTTTCGTTGGAAATATAATATTAATTTAACCGTACTGAAAGCTAGAAATTTGTTAATATTTTTGATCTAAAAATCGAGTAAAATTCTATTCTGCCACAACCACTGCTCACCTAATCATATTAACATGTAAAAACACAAGTCACAACTGGCTACCACCAAAGATAGCCACGAAGCCAACCGAATGCCGCACGATAGTTGCAGAACACAGGGTTTCAGCGAGGCCGAAAAGTTCAGCCTATTTTTGGCCGAAATCGAAACTGCCGCCGCAACTGGCCTAAAGTGAAATTTCGGACAGTCTCTAATTAAAACGCAAAATTGATAGCTAGAACCTTTGAAAGAGGCGGACAATAACCTACTATTGAAAACGTATAACAATAAATTTAGTGGAATTTCACTTAGCCTGTCACGAGCTAGGGGGGTTGAATAAAACTACTTTAGCCCGAGAACGTATGTAACGTGAAGTGAGTTGGGCGCCAAAGACTCCCTGCTGCAACCTGGATGAAGCTCCTTTCCATATATAATTATAAATCAGATCCACCATTGCAAAATTTAAAAACTACTAAAACGTATTTAAGTAGCAAAAACACGACAATTTGACGACAAAACAACGAAATATTGTGTTATGATTGTTGCGTCGTGTGGGCTGAAGGTATGTTATGTGCGCAGCAAACGATCGAAGAGTTCGCGACGCGCGTGGGGCAGCAGGCGGTAGTGCTCGTGGCGACGCCGGGCAAGCCCAACACGTCGTACCGCGTGTTCGGAGCCAAGCCGCTAGAGGATGTGGTGCGCAACCTGCGGTGCATGATCATGGAGGAGCTGGAGAACGCGCTGGCGCAGCAGGTAGGCAGAGCGACACGCACCTACCTAAGTCTTAGGCGGGAGTGAAGCGCAGCAGAGCTGATATATTAGATAGGTATCACTCTCTCAATTTAAATCTTCACAAGTTTCAAGATTCTTCACATCTATTAGACTTAACTATAATGTACTTAAGTCTAGGGGTACACAAAGATTATTAATATATTTGAAATATATATTGTAAATGATTGGGTTTTAGTCTTGTAATACTATGATACAATACTAATGACTAACACTTTTAACCTAAATACAATCTTCAGCCATATGAACCCTATTTAAACAGTGCTCGAAAAACCTATAGCTTCATCGGGCAATGCGAAGCTTTACCAAGAGGCTGGTGAGGCCAAAAAGATCAATGAGTAGTCATATTTCTACAAACGGATTAATCTTGTATACGAGCCCTTTACTGTATTGTAGTTTTTTATACCTTCTGTAATAATAATTGGACAATTCGTTTAGCTGGGACACAGTTTTGCAGTTCAGTGGATCGATGAGTGAACTACTGTTCCAAACACTTTACTGCTCCACAGCGGTGAACACGCTTGTCTTATTATCACGGTGGCGACCGCGCTTTTGCGTATAGCGTTTACGAGTACGTACATGCACTCATTCGCTTACAATCACGCACATAGCGTCAGGGTGATAAATAATTAGGAACTGCGTATATTTAATCATCGAGGTGATGGTATTGCGTGGGTATGTGTATATGCCTGCTTGCGTGATGCGTACACGCACATGGCACGTTCGTACGTGCACGCGTACGCGTACGTACATGCATGCGACGCAGCGCGAGTAAATAACGAGCGTCAGTTCGGGCTGGGCGGCTGCCCGCAGGCGCCGCCGCCGCCGCAGGACGACCCGTCGCTGTTCGAGTTGCCGCCGCTCATCATCGACGGCATCCCCACGCCGGTGGAGAAGATGACGCAGGCGCAGCTGCGCGCCTTCATACCGCTCATGCTCAAGTACTCCATGGGTAACTAGCGCCATGTATACCATATATTACTCTCTTCACGTTATGAAAGCAGCGACGTTAGCACTCGCTCGCAGTGAAATTGTTTACAACACTAATATTGCGCGGCGTTACCAATCTGTTTGTTACGTTGCGGTGTAACAATCACTACATTCTTAGCCTTTTATGACTTTTTAAAATGTAAAATGATTTTTTTTATAATTTAATTATACCGCGGCAAGGACATGTAGTCGGTAAAAAAGTAATTCTGAAATGTTTGAAATGACGTTGTGTGTCGTGTAGTTCGCGGCAAGCCGGGCTGGGGGCGCGACTCCACGCGGCCGCCGTGGTGGCCCAAGGATCTGCCCTGGGCCAACGTGCGCATGGACGCACGCTCCGAGGACGAGAAACAGAAGGTACGCCTGACACACCCACGCGCTCATACATGTCTACACTCACGCACGTGCATATAACCCACTCGTGTCTGTACATTAAAACTAATATAATGTCGTCCAATTTCCGCGACAGCGGCCATCTCTATAGAGACTAGCCAACTGCGCAGGACATGTTATAGGGCACAGGTGTGTGCGCAGGCGCAAGTGCAATCCCTGTTCTCCCATTCAACTATTTCGATGGGACGACACGACCGGAGAGAAATCGGCGCAGGACCCACGGCATGTTCGTATAGGCACGGAGGTGAAGCGCGAACTGCCTGACTTCGCTCTGTCATTATAAATTGAAAAACCCCAACAACACTTCAGTCCGAGCCGGGGCTTAGGCCCGGGACCTCGCGGCTGTGGCTGCACAGCTTACCACTACACCACGAATATACAGACTGAGTACGTGATCTCACGCTCCCGCTCACGTTACAGATGTCTTGGACGCACGCGCTGCGACAGATCGTCATCAACTGCTACAAGTACCACGGCCGGGAGGACCTGCTGCCGGCCTTCACCGACGAAGACGACGAGAAAGGACAGACCACCACCGTGAGTAGCTACCGCATCACCTCACAGCCGCAAGTGTGTAGGCGAAATGACCAGCGGGAGTACCGAGTGCGGACACCCGTCAGAAGTGTCGATGAAGCAGTTCCATACTCCAAAAATGATCATCATCATTATTTATGCCTCTCATTATCATATTGCACTTACACTTTTGTATAAAACACTTAAACTATTTTTTGAAATACACGAGGACTACGTTGTCATCACTGACCGCGTGCACGTCAGATCTCCCGCCAAGGTGACACTTGGGTGATGAAGGTCCTATGTGGCGCTGTTGACGTCACGCAGCCGTGTATCGCAAAATAGGGTTCAAAATTAAACCTAACTGAACCGAATAAAAAAATATATCGCTGGTGGACATTTTTATTGCGTTATTAATTAGTATTAACTGAAAATGTTGTACTTTTCTTGCTCACGTTTTCTTTCTGGACTGCTGCTTATTGGAATGGGTAACGTTTTGTATATCTACTTGGTGTCACTACGCCGCATCGTGCGCAACTATGTCGCTTTCGGTGTTACGCTGTTATATCGCTTGGCTACTACTCTGTGCTGTTGGGTCTCGTGAACCCTGCTCTGTGCCACCGCTGCTGCGTGCGGCAGGTGACGTGTCTGGCAGCGGCGGCGGCGGCGTCGTCTAGCTCCGCCCGCGCGCAAAGCTCTGTGCTCACGTCGTCACAAGTGTGCATCGACCAGATGACTCTAACGGATGTCGATGTACATATACTGTTTAGTCTCCTTTTACTTTATTTTAGGCTGTCGTTGATTTATAAACAAGTTATGAGCTTATCTTGACCACCATCAGTCCTCAAATTTTTGAGTTGTCGTAGGACAAATGTTAAATTCCCTTGACATTTACCTCGCGAAATAAAAATTTTGATTCTGGTATCCAGTACCTACTAATCGTCAGGCAGGTTTCACAGGTTACCATTAACGTATAAAGTATCTATTCCACACTTTATTCATAAATACCAGACAAATGTTACTTATTAATTGATTCTAACCAAACCAAATCAAAACTTATATCTTATTGTTATTATTATCATCTTTCACCGGCGTACTGCTGTGCACGAGCCTAAGCCAAGTAGCGTATCAGATGGATAAAAAAATTAATATTATATCGAACCAGTGGTTGGTCCCAATGAGACAATTTATTCCTGGTTTATTTGTCAAAAAATCTTACTATTCGGCAAGTGTTTAAAATTACTGCTTTCTGTAGGAAGTTATACGTGTTTGGAGGTAGCTGTAGGGTCTTTAATGATTGGTGCAATTGTATCGGTATAACACCTGTACAGGATATTACTATTGGTACTATTATTACTTTTTGCAGATGCCAGAGACGAGTTATTTCACCTTACAATCCTATGTATTTTAAGTTTTTCAGTTATGGTACTTTGTAGGTTATGAGTATTAGGGACTGCTATGTCAATTATGTATCCTGTATCATTTGACTTATTTATTAGAGTAATGCCAGGTCTGTTATTGTGGATAGTTCTGTCGGTGAGGATTGTTCTGTCGAAGTAGAGTTTGGTCGTTACGTTGTCCAGCACATTACGGGGCTTTTATTTATAGAAGGGTTCCAAGTCGGTGATGGTATGATATTGTTGAGCAAGTTTCTATTCCGTTTGAACTATTGCTTCGCATGCACTTGTAATGTGTTGAATAGTTTCTGGCGAGCTATTGTATTTTCTACAGGTATTCAATGTTTTAGTTATATGCAGGTGGTAGTTTCTGGTCTCTATTACTTGATCTTGTATCGCTATCATAAAGCCTTCAGTCTCGGGAAAGAGTTCTCCATGGATTATTCATGCGTTCGACGCTTCTTTGTCGACATTAGGGTAGCATAAGTCCAGGCGATGTCTCCCATGGAGGGCTTTTCTAGTCCATTCGGTGATTTTAGTCTGGTTTTCTACCAAGGTCTCATTGTTCTGTATTGAGTTAGTTATCTTTTAAGTTTAGTGGTGTGAATTTATTGTCGTTTAGGCTTATTGTCTTATGAAGTGGGGAGAATTGAGATTTTTGGAGAAGATAATGTCTTAAAGTCGTGACTTGTTTGTTGTGTAAATTTGTTATGTCGATTATACTTCGCCCTCCTTCTTTCCTCGGTAGCGTTAGTTTTTGTATACAGGATTTCGGGTGGTGTTTGCGATGTTTAGTCAATGAAGCGTTTATTTTACGTTGTAGAGTTTTGAGGTCAGTTTAACTCCAGTTTATTATACCAAAACAATATGTGGGGATGGGTATTGCCAATGTATTTATCGCTTTAACTGTGTTACGGGCAAGGAGCTGTGATTTAAGTATTGTGTTGAGGCGATGTGGGAAGTCAAGTTTTAGTTTTTGTTTAGTCTCGTTGTAAATAATCTCATGTAACTGACTGTACCCTAAATATTTCTAAATTTTCGTTTTCGTCAAGTGGTTTGATAAGCAGGCCCGATTCTAAGGAGTAACTGTGCTGATAAAAGATAAAAAGGATGCATGTCCTTTTTAAATTGAATTTATCTTACATTTGTCAATTCCAAATTCCATTTTTATATCATTTGTAAATTGTTCTGCTAAGCTAGATGGTTATATAGGTCATGCTCCTTACCAACACAGAGTTTTCTGTCGTCCATGTAAAGTCGGTTGCTTAAAGTATATTTTGTCTCTAAATTATTGTCCCTGAAATATAAGTGGTATCCTTTCGATGCTGAGTTTAATAGGTTCGAGAGTGGATTTAATGCCAGGCAAAACCATAGAGGGCTTAAAGTATCGCCCTGAAATATACCTCTTTGTATTTTAATTGGTTCTGTTTCTATATATGAGGTAGGAGTGGTAAGTGTAAGTCGCGTTGTCCAAGCTTCCATGGTGTTTTCCAATGAATTTATTAATTTTGGGTGTATTTTGTACATTTCTAAGATCTGTAGCCACGAGTGGGGAACGGATTCATATGCTGTTTTATAATCAATATACATGGAATATAAATCAGTCTTGGTTTTTTGGACACGTTTTAAAGTTACAGAATCTATGATTAATTATTCTTTACAACCTTGACTGAACTTGCGGCTCCCCTTTTGTTGTTCCGCCAAGATACTATTATCTTAACGTGCTTATATATTAATTCACTAATACAGGAGTCATAATTTTGTAGACTGTTTGTAAACAAGTTATGGGTCTGTATTTTGCTGGGTTGATAAGGTCATTGTAATCATAAATGTAGTTCTGGATGTAATGTAGTGGTATGATATTCTGCCAGGATTATCAATGAACGTGTTTAAAAATGTATGGAGGTATCCATGAATGTTTGTAAATGTATGGAGGTATCCATGAATTTTTGAAAATGTATGGAGGTATCCATGAATGTTTGTAAATGTATGGAGGTATCCATGAATGTTTGTAAATGTATGGAGGTATCCATGAATGTTTGTAAATTTGTTGTACCAATAGTAATGTAGCTATATATATTCAGTTTATATAGCCTGCTCCTGGTGCCATCCAATTGTTTAGGTTACTTATAACATCTCTAAATATGTCTATGGGTCTGTGTACAAAAATCATTTCCGATGTAGCTACATTTCTAGTCATATCAGCTTTCATCCAATCAGCTTCAGTGCTATGTTTAATCGGTTGCTCCCATATTCCTGCTCAAAAGTTATGCAAATATCTGTTAGTTAATTTGTTAATACCATAGTCTAACCTAGGCTTTAATAGGAACCTGTGAAACCAGCCCTAAGTGTACATACATTAGATACTTTTCTCGCACTTGACATCGTACTGGCATTAGTGTAAGTCGCAGGTAGCCTCGATGTTTATATACGTCTGGTAAGTGGCGACGTTTTATCTCTAACAATTAAAATACTCGAAGGTAATACATGTGACATGTGACCTTCGAGCTGGATCAGTACTAGATCAGTAATGATACTCATCTTGGAAAGCGTTTCAGAGTGTTCAATCGGGCTGTTTCTGAGTCAAACTGGTTGTAATTGCCACATCGCCAAGTAATTTTCAGAGAAGTGGTCCTTCGAGCCGGATATAAGTAGTAAGTGCACAAGTGGCGAGTACGTAGCGTTACGTTGCAGATGTCGCAGTACGCGCCGGCGGTGCTGCAAACCATCACCAACCCGGACGGCTCGGTGTCGCTGATCCAGGTGGACCCCAACAGCCCCATCATCACGCTGCCCGACGGCACCACGGCGCAAGTGGTCAGTGTGAGCTACCAATTTTATATCTTATTACTACTTATTCTTATATATTTATGTATACTAGCTTTTGCTTCACACGGGGCAGACAATTTATTTATATATGATGATATGAGTGATAGTTTTCAGCTTCTTTGTCATGCGTATGCATGTTCTACATTGAAAATGAACTAAAGAAAAAAAAATTGTTCAAAAATTTATGTTAAAAAATGTATAATTTGAATACTACAGTTTAAATTTATATAGATTTTTATTATATATATATTAATATAAACTTTAAATAAATGAAGTAATTGTAGGTAGTACAAATTTAACTGAAAACTTTTAGTTGCTTGTGACTTGGCTCTACATTAAATTCTCGGTGTCGCAATGTTACTCCTCCGAAACGGCTCTACCAATTTATACCAAATTTTATGTGCATATTTTTCATGCCCCTAAGTGAGATTCAATTCCATCTGCTTTGCGTAGATATTTGATATTTTAAAATAATCGATAAAAAATCGAAGGTTATAATAGTTGCATACAATAAGCGTGTGGAAGATGTAAGTAAGTTAAATTTTTATGAAAGTTTGATACTTGGTAAACTCACACGAATAATACTCGTACAAGTATTGCATATTTTAATAACTAAATGAAAGTTAAAATAATTGAATGAAAATCATGGTCCTGCCACTGCAGCTGACATTATCACAAAACCAACAAAAGTGCTGCTGGTGTTCAAGCCTACAAAACAAGAAATATTCTAGGTTGCATTTTAGGCTACTTAAACATGCACAAAACCAAACTAATAGTAAAAAAAAATTAATTTAATGCTGTCTTACATATATAATTAAAAAATCCAATTAAACACATATCATTTACATATTATGTTGAGAATAAAATTCCTTTGAATACTTATAAAAAAATATCAGTACGCTGCTCTGACATAGCGTACGCAAATATTTTAAATTCTTTAAGTTTGCAGAACATTTGGGCGGGCACTTGACTCCACAATACGTTGTGCACCGTGCTAAACATAGCACATCACATGACATTGACTTGAGATGTTTTTTTTTGCAAACTGAACTCATTGGCGCGATAGGACAGATGAACATGTTTTGGTGCTAGAAATTATATTACGAATGTAGCCGTATCAGCACAGAACTGCCACCCGTATCATCATACACCGAAAATACTGATAGTACTTACACGTTAACTGTAATATTGCATAATACACCAAATATAAGTAAAACAATCTTGACATAATTAAAAATGTGAACACCTCTCCTCAACAAACACTTCCTATGTTGGCAGCTTATGGCATAAAACCACCTGTAAGATTAGAAGGTGTATCGTTAGTACTGATATGTAACGCTTGTACGTGTTCACAGATCCACAGCGGGGGCGAGGGCGGGAGCGTGGTGCAGATGGAGGGCGACGGGTCCGTTGCCGTCGACCTCAACGCGGTCGCAGAGGCCACGCTCAACCACGACGGACAGATCATACTCACCGGCGAGGACGGACACGGTAACTACATGCACGCACTCGTGACGCTCGCGGACATTTCCCCATAACTTCAATTACCTACACATTGTGACGTTGCGGTTGTTTTTATAATAATAAGAATCAGAAGTCAACAAAAAACAAAGTATTTTAAAAAATGCGTGAGTTGGGAAGTCTATGCCCTACGCAAGGTTCCAATCTTGCCTCATTGCCCGATCACTCCCTTCGCTGCTCGCAAGATGGTGGCTGCTGTTCGGACGTCGCGGGAAGCGTCAGCCTTTGTGCGATGATTCCGTCCCACTCGTGAAGCGACGGTTCTCGTGCGATGGCTGTACGTCCCACACGTGAATCGACGGGTCGTCTCGAGGGTTTCAAATAAGACGTGACACCCGAGATGGGGTGTAAAATGTCACTTTAAATACTTGATTTTGATTCCAAAATAATTTTCGAATATGTCAAGGGTTTGAGAACTGTCCGCTGCTGCAGAAAACACAACTTTTAAACTTTGAATTCCTTTAATGTGCGAGTACATACGTGAGCGCACCGCACACGTATTGTCTCAATCGCAGCGAACAACGGACTCCTGGGGTGCGAATGAAACGACCGCTCATTCGGTGCTTCGCAAAAACTGGTTGGAACAAAACCGCGAGAAAGAAAAACGCAAATATCGCATTGCATTGCCTTTGATTTATTTGTAAATCAATAATGTGATTTATTGTTTGTAAATAATAACTAGTTAAATTAATTCTATTAGATTTAAGATTATTTCCTGATAAATAATTGTTTTTAAATATGTTAGTACCTATTTTATTCATATAAAATAGTATAATGTATTAATATATTTGAAATCTGTAACCATAACGAACGTTATAACATTCGTCGTTTTCAGACGACGAATCGTCCAATGTCCACACAATGACTCGGGAAAGCACTTACATCTCCTTTACCGAAACCAATGCACTCAGATTGTGTCGGAATGTAGGTTGGCGGCGGTGCAAAACGACGGAATTCTGTTTGTCATGTCCTACCGCTGCTGCGTGTCAATGCGAAAATGTGTGCGTACAAACGCTTTTAAGGCGTTCAATTTAGTACTTCCGAACTTATAATTGTTATGTTGTGTGCAGGTTACCCAGTGTCGGTGTCTGGGGTAATCACGGTCCCAGTGTCGGCGTCCGTGTACCAGTCAATGGTGGCGTCCATGACGACGCAGGACGGCGTGTGCGTCGCGCCTCTCGTGCAGGTCAAGATAGAGCTGCAGTAGTGTCTGACTCCGCCCTCTGACCCGTCTCCGACTCTGACGTCGCGTCCGCGTCTGACCCGTCCTTAACCTAGTCTCTGACTCTGCTCCATTACCTAGTCCCTAACTCCGAACTTAGACCCCGCCCCTTGATCACTCCCTGGCTCAATACGGGCGTAGTGCCCACCGCCGCCCCCCGTGAGCTGAGCTGTATTATACACTAGTTGTAGGAAATCCTAGTCAAACGTATTGTAATGTTATTTTGTATGTATCAGTTCCCAAAGTGCATGCTAATGTAACCGTATCGTTGTGTTGTTTGTCTCAGTTCACTTCTCAGTAATTGTGGTAGGCCTTGATGATTAATCTGAAACCAAAACCACAAAAAATCGCACTTTATAAATTTAGTATCGTTTTTTATTTTATAGTAATTAGTAACACGTAACTATATGTATATATACGTCAATCGACTGTATTGAAAATCGTTACATCAAATGGATATTTTTTTCATCATTAATACTCACATATGAAGATTTTTGTGCATTGTGGTTGTGGTTTGGTCAACATACACGAAGTGGGCGCGATTGCGTCCCTGTGTGGATGGGTCATTAGCGAGGCACAGGGAGGGGAGGCAACAGAAGCCACCTGCAGTGGCAGCGGAGTGACTTGAGATGTGCAACACACGAGGAGATCTCAGCCAGGTGTTGCCTGCTATATTGTTTTAATGTTAACTTACGATCTGTAAAGTAATATGAAAATATTGATATGTTGTAAATATTTTTATTTTGTTTAATCCGGGCATTTAAGTACTTTTCGACAATTCACTATTTATTTAGAATTGAAACGTAAGTAATACGAAAATTGAGTAAATTAGTGAACTATCGAAGCTCCTTATTGTCTGAAGATGTTTTGCCGACGAAGTGATTCAGCTTGTTGTAGTCCGTCGCATGCATATGCACTCGTTGTGCACGCACTTTTTGTTTACTCATGTTGTTGCCTGTCGCTCGTTTTTGTTTGTTTTCGCTACAGTATTATATAAGTAGTACAATTTTATAAATATTAAAAATTATGAACATCAGGAGTGCCATGTGGCGTTGCCTAAGTGCGCCGGTCGGATGCCACGTGTTGGATTGTGTTTGGGAAAGAAATCATAATAAACACAAGTGGCTAACAGTGACGTGGTACACGTAGCGCTTGCGCCTGTCACAGCGGCGCCCGCGCCCAGCGCGTGCGGCATTGGCTGTAATCATAATAAACACAAGTGGCTAACAGTGACGTGGTACACGTAGCGCTTGCGCCTGGCACAGCGGCGTCCGCGCCCAGCGCGTGCGGCGTTGGCTGTAATCATAAT
>JAFELO010000116.1:524569-549024 GCA_017140195.1 Eumaeus atala
AAACACAAGTGGCTAACAGTGACGTGGTACACGTAGCGCTTGCGCCTGGCACAGCGGCGCCCGCGCCCAGCGCGTGCGGCGTTGGCTGTAATCCAAGTGAACATGATGCTAGTCTCATTGCTGTGTCGTTTTAAGTTTGCTCGCCTCTACCAGGCCACTGTACTGATTGATGTGCTACAAGCAGGCAGTCAAAGCAATGCTTCCTTTAGAGTTTAGTACGTTGCACATATTTATAAAGCGTGCATCGCAAGGTTTGTCTATGAAGTTGTGATACCATACAGTTGAAACTAGATAAATATTTTATAATTGTTGATAGAATGACAGTATTTTATTTGCCGGTGTGATGTTGCTTTTAAGAGACATTTTAAGTTTGTGTCCTGTAAATATATTTTTATTTTAAGTAGACAATTCCTTTTTTTATGTTGTGTTTGTTTGCATTTGAAATGTTATGAGACTTGCCATGTAAGAGAAACAAAAATATTTGTTTACTTTAAGAATTAACAAGTCCCAATGTTTTTCAATAACGAACATCATCTTAACGGCATGCGATCGCTCGAGGAGTTATAAATATTGTGCTAAGTATATTGCCGATGTATTGGCCTCTGTATTCACCGCACCGCGGGGAGCCCGCGAGGCGATAACGCGCGGAGGTCTCGTAACATTCCAAGTGAGAGTTGAGTTTGCAGAGCGCTAATAAACCGTCTGAGCGTGTGTCGTGTTGTTTTATTTCCGTACGAGGTGCGCGCCGGCGGCGCCTGGCAGGTGCGTATCGCTTTGATTTCTTATCCGCTTGTTCCATCGTGTGAGCACTGGCGTAGCGCCGGCGGCTGTGTGCACTGGAGAAGGCACCGCCTCCGCCTCCCTCGGCGTCGTGCGCCGCTGTTGACGACATGGTCTATCCGCACTGTTACATTGTTAAATCTAATTTAGTTGTAGCTCTCTTTTAACTGAGTCTTTCTCATTATTTTATTGTCCTGAACTAAACTAGGAATAGCAGTGAAATTTGTTGTGGCATTAATTTTATTAAATTACTACAACCACAATTATACAATAAAAAATTTTGTTACATTTTTAGCATATATTAGTTTTATTTATACGCACATCAACAAGATATGAATTTACTTTTTAATCTAACACAACATTTAGCTATCCACAGTTCTCATCGACATCGGTTTGTCTAATGTGGACATAAGTTATTGTGCTTGTCTCTAAACCGGTACCTTAATAAATTAGGCACAAACATTGTGCCTAGTGCTTACTTTAATAACTAAATAGGGCGGTACTGCGCCGTGAGGTGACGGAAACATTGGGGAATAAGGAAGCTTTAGGACCGCGATTAAATGTCATGTTCGTTTTAAAATCAATATTAACTATTTATTTAGGTTGAACAGAACGGCGAGGGGCTCGAGGCGCTCGGCATGGGCGGCGGCGTGGCGCAGGTGATGCTGCAGGGCAGCGGCGAGACGCAGGTGCTCCAGGTGCTGAGCCTCAAGGACGCCACCGTGCTCACCAAGGCGATGGTAACTGTCACCTCTCGTGCGCACTCACCGACACATGGGCGGCGGCGTGGCGCAGGTGTTGAGATATGGTAAATGGTAATGTCGCATGAGGGGGAACAAACTACCACAAACGTCCTCACAACCAGAGTTTATCCAGGTGGGGTGTCTACCGCCTATCACAAACTACTAAACGCTAATGTCTTCCGGTATAATGTGAGCACAGGTTTTACAGCAACACTTGCAGTGTATCCACTGGACACGTGCGAAGAGACTCCCGCTGATCGGCAAGAGCTCCTCCTAAATAATGTGATAAACGCGAAAGTGAGTTTGTTTGTTACACTCTTATGCCGAATGCATCAACAGACAAAAATCTGTTACATTGTACCTGTATAGGTATGCGTGGCCCCAAAGATGAACGTAAGATACTTTTAACCGACTACGATAAAGGGGTGTAATGTTTTTATTTATATAAATTTAGCGGATGGAAAATTAAAAAATATTTGATTGTCAGCAGGTGAAGTCGGAGCGCGACGCAGTGGTAGCGGACTCCTAGCTGATAACGCTTGTGGCGAGCGACGAGCCCGCACCTACGCCGCGGCGCCACCGGCCCGAGCGACGCGCGCGCGACCGCGACACATAGCGCGCGCACATTTCCCGGTGCGAACGAGGACTTCCACTCACGTGAAACAGTTCTTCATACACCTACAAGCAGCAAAATACGTGATAATAAATAGGTGAATTAGGTAAATAACCTCGCATCCGAATTTGTACGACTCAAGTAAAACAAAGCTTGGAAAAACAACGCGACGTTCTGTGATCTATTCACTGGTTTACATATGCAGGGTCCCCGGTTTTATGTTAGGGTCTACACAATTTCAAAAGAATACACTGCCAATTATTAGAAGTAATGTGAAGTCTTTCAACCAACTTCGATGCGGTTAATTGTAAACACGATTGGGTTTTAACATCTAAATGAAAGGACTTCGGACTGCGTCGGATAATGTTAAAACTGGGATGAAAGGATGGGGAGCGGAAAGTTTTACTTGAAATCGTTTTAATGTGTATTTAAAGATCTGTAATTTAAAGATTGTGTCCCATTTTTGCACCGGGTCTAGAACACTCACAATATATGAGTCAACGGTTTCGTATCGTTATTGAGGCTAAAATGATTTATTTTTAATATAATCCTCATTTATTGATAGTGGCAAAAATATTGTGATAACATTATCATAGGTACTTGTTTTGTTTTTCGCAATCATAAACTTAACTATATGCTTTATTTATAAATATTTCCTAGTCATATAACATTAACTGCAAAACTATCGAGGTCTGAGGTAGTTGTGCGTCGTCTGACGGAGGAATGAGTGTTAGCAAACTTTTATTAATGAGTGAGAAATTTCGCAAATGTATAAAGTAACACTTTAACATTAACTAATTAAGTTTTGTAAATGACATTAGACACTATACAGATATTTAGGTCTTAATGTTATACTTGTATAAAATTTTATTACTATAAAACATTCTAGGGTTTATCTAGCGCTTCGGTAATACAAGGCTCACGTAGACGCGCGTGCGCGCGCACCTGCGTTCAATGTATCAGATGTAAATGTTACATGATAAATCAACAAAGTGTTACTGTTTACATTGTTAGCATATACATGCGTTATAAACGACTCAAACGTGGCGTAATTCTGTCGACAGTTCTTGCATTACTCTCATTATCTTATACCACTAACTACCTACTATCGATTTAGTATGTTCATTGAATAATGTGATTCTTTTTTTAATTTACTTTTAGACTCAATTCTTTCGTCGTATCTATTATGTTAGTGCAATATAATTTATTGAGGCCATTTATATTTATTCTATGACGGTAAATGTGATTTGTTGTGTTATTATATTTTATTTTAATTTACATTCCTTCTGTTACTTGTAAGAATTATTATTAAGGAGACTGTTGTTTAATTTATTTATTTCTTATTATTTGTTATTTTAGGGCATTAGGTAGGTCCCTATTTATTTCTAGTCTATCTCGAGTCATTAGCAAAGAATCTAGTCTACTGAAATTAAGAGAACGTTTTGTAATAAATAAAATTGTAATATACATAGATGAATTAACATAATTGGCGTGATTAGTCGTGCCCATTTACACGGAGGTGATTGTATCGCATGGTCACATTCACGTGAATTATTTGGTCGATGATTAAAGGTACGAGGTTCACTTAGCAATATCTTAGGTGCTCGACCGTTGGCCTCGAGAATGGTTCGCGGCGATGGCGCTGACACGCCTACACGGGCGTCACATGCCCGCCCCCGCGCTGTACTCGGCCGCCTAATCGAATACCGGCATTTCTTTAATGTTAACCTATATCTCGTAATATTAAAAAATAAATTAAATTAGTGCGATCGTAGTATAAGGTAGAGTTCATAGCAAAGTACAAAGTGAAATAATTTTATTGTAAAGTATTTTACTTGGTCAATAAAAGACAAATAACGAATAGTGACGATTTCTTTTTAAGCAATATTTAATTTATTTGTATGTTTATTTAATTTATAAAATGGAAATTTAAGTTTATTTATAAATAGCGAAGTAAAATGCACAATTATGTTGTTAAGTACAATGATTTATGATGTAAATAAAGGTATGAATGTGTGAATATTGCAGTCATTAAAGTATTTACGTACATCATTATGTTTATTTTGGATTTAACGATATATGGCCTCCTGGAATGTGAAACTTTCTATGAAGTGCGATCCGTTCTCTCGGTCGGCAATTCTGACTCGCACTTGGCTGTTATAAAAACTACGGTCTTTGTGAGTAACTTGCGCCGGTTTTTCTTCATTAATTTCAGCGCAGGGAGAATAGAGAAGAGCAAGCTTAGACAAACAAAGATAGAAATGCTTCTTCCTTGTCTATGTACACTTCTAAATAATGTGATAATGACTCACTTTATTGCAATAAGACTAGCTTTATTGAATATCGTGTAACGCCGAACTGTTTCTGGCGCAGTGTCACTCAGCCGTATTCAATCTGGCTAATCGTTGGCCCACCACAAAATGAAACGCCCAGTTTTTGAAAATGGCTAGCCGTAATGAAATACAGCGTTTTACACAATCCAACTGATACGGATACAATTATGAAATTGGACATGTGTTTAAAGGTACAACACAAGAACAACCTAACCTCTGAATTTTCGTACCTAACCGAGCATGGTTTTTTATTTCTCTGTGTTCCATCTGATTGTTTTGTAATGTAAAGCATAACTTATAACGCGTTATTCATAATAAAATAGAAACATTACACCCCTTAGCCTTAATGAAATACGTCGATTAGAAATAGATACGGCGAGACAATCCGATCACCGCATATACATAAATTGGTGTAATGTTTCTATTTAATTATGCGCTTAGGAAGACAAAACAAATTTGATTGCGAGGTGTGAAAGTGTGAGCGTGACGTGACGGCGGCTGCAACTCAGACATATGAACAAATCTGTTAGTAAATCCATATATACTAATATTATATTTTATGTATGCATAGATGTATTATGTACTGCGGAGCGGTTATGAGCTTAGATTTTGTTTACTAATTCATACATTTGATTAGATGAATTCTTTCTGAGTTAAATTGATCTATCAGAGTAGGCATGTCATATCCAGACCCATCATGACAAAAATTGTCATAATATGCGGATATGTGACACAGAGTTGAATACTATACGTATATGTATATATAATGTATATATATATATATGTATGTATATATATATATATATATATATATATATATGTGTATATAATATGAATATATATATATATATATATATATATATATATATATATGTATATATAATGTACAGTACGTAAATATAGTTTTCAATGTCAACGATACTGCTTTTCATGCACGCTGATTCTACACATTTTGTTGCTGAGTATTGTTTCGCTAGGATTTTTACTGGCACATAATATGCTCATTACAATTTATCTCCCACAGACTCTTCGACGTGTTCACTTAAATATGGATTTAAACTTGATAATTTACTATTTTAGGTAGTGTCTTCCCAGTTTTAATTATGATATTGTAAGCACATTTCAACTCAGCAGTTGACGTCTTATGTGGCACGTTATGTTACACTGCATGCAGTGGTTGCCCATTGTATGTAATGTCTAACCAACCCACTCTAGTTGCTACGAGTGCTGATGCTAACGAGCTGCAATCATTTAATTATTGTTATGTTAATGACATGTGTTTAGCATCGAATAAAGTAGCGTTCACACTAGAGGTATAAATTTCTTCATTAGTGGTTAAATGAGTTATGTTTTTTGCGGAATATATATCAAGCTCGTTAAGCCATTTAGGACCCCACCATAATAGATGAGTCGCTAGTTGTCCGTTTGTTAATCCTCTTGTTGCGCAATCTGCTGCATTTCTATCGGAACTAACGTGATGCTAGTGGGAAGGACTGAAGACGTCAACTATATTTTGCACTCTCGTTGAGACAAATTTCTGCCACTTTTTGTTGTGACCCTGCATCCATGCCAATAGAATAGTATACTCACTCCAGCAATCCATCTCATAGAGAACATCTGTTAGTGAAGCTAGAACCTTATTTAAGAGGTTTATCAAAAGATATGCACACCCACATAACTCAAGCTTCAGTAATGTTAACTTATTTCTTAATGGAGCCAATTTTGTTTGTGCCGCTGTCAATCTCGTTGTCCACTGCGACCCTACAGTTTGCAGTTGTTACTTACACAAGGTGTGCGTCTCTTTCTGAAGCATCGCAGTATATATCAATCCCACATAGGATTCTTGGCAATGCAAATTTATTTAATTGTTGAAAATCCCGTTTTAAATCCATATTTAAGTGAACACGACGAATTATTAAGGGTTGATGGGAGGCTAAATCAATCGTCTCATTTGGATGATTCCGCTAGAAACCTCAATCTTATCCAGTCACTGTCGTGTTTCTGAGCCTCCAGTTCAACAAGCACATTCATCATGGAGGATCCAGACTCACACAGGATACTCAGCGGGCTCCGTACAGTAAAGAGAGAATTGGGTAAATGTGTGAAATGTAGGCCTTACAGTCACCAAAGTTTCCATGGTCGGACAATCCTACTTAGTCATACAGATAAAAGTACCTTTAATTGCGAAGAAATCTTTCCCGTTAGACAAAACGTACATTATTCGCTGGAATAATTGCATTGTCGAAACCAACTCCATACTTATAAATTTATTTACTGAAGAAGTTTTTAAATTTTATCTTAACCATGCAGTTTTGCATTCATTTAACATCACGAAGTTTTATATGCCCTTGATACGCCAATTTACGAACCACAAAAAATAATACATTTTGTAACCTGACTAGAAACAACAAAACATTATGTATTACAAAGACAAGCATGCGCGAAGAACGGTGGATGAGTCACGTGCTAATAACAGATGGTTATTTTCTTGCTGCGATTTGTGCTGGTGCGAATTTTCTGCTCAGAGACAATGTGAAGAACTTTAAAAGGAAACGGACTCATGGATATAGGTCAGGGATTCATGCCATGCTGCATGGGAGGAGGTAGTGCCATGCATAGTGCACGATGCTACATCCTCCTATGCAACGGAATTGGGTTGGCAAGACCGGGGAGACACCTCTCGATCACATAATACCTCCGTAAGGCGTCGCGTTTCCTTCTGTTTGTGAATAGCCGTAGGCCCATTGTGGGCGGGGGGCGAAGGACGGCAACGCATCGGCATAATAATTATGGGGATGTTCATGGGGGTTGGTAGTCGCAAAAAGACTCCGATTTCTCGTTATAGAAAAAAGGTCATTCAAATTATCTCACAAAATTACGAACACAAGCAGATAGATCCAGGATACCTGTTTTCTATCTTGAATTCGACATTACCTGACTCTTAAACCAGATAAACATAATAGTACATGGATTCAAGTGAGAACACAAATAGAGAAAATTAAGGAACAATCAGATTTGGTTCACTCTCCTGTCAGCGTACACGACGTACATCACTACACTGTCATCTACATTACGCTCATACTAGCGGTGAGCAATTATGTCAGTCAAGCAGCCAGTTCAATGTAGCACGGGAGTTGAGACCCCAGTGGTACAGCAGGTCCTAGAGTGTACCAGTCTAGACCAATCTACCCAGCAGCAGCTGTCTTCTAAGGCATATTTCTCCAAGTGCCTCTACAAACATATATGTGAATAAGAGTGAAAAGTGTATTGTTCTGCATACAGTCCAACTGTCCGTAACAGAGATTAGTGATAGTGAAACAAGTGAATAATTTGTGCATAGTATAACACAATTATCCAGACCTTACCTTAATAATACACAGAATTAGATAGAATAGCTTTTTCAACCTTTGTCTGGGTACCAAAATGTACAAAGTAAAGTGTTTTATCATAATTTACTAGGTTAGTCTGCATCAGCTATATTTATATTCATTACATTTGCTAAAGTCAATCAGTGTACAAATATTGCTAGAGTTCAGTTATTTGTCACCCCTATTCCCCTACAATGGAACACACAGTTCCTTCTTATATATTCTACATGTTCACTACAACTACAAATAAAACAAAAATATTTAATCTAATATTTTATACATTATGTATGTTTGTAGATTGGTAACAACCAAAGGAACCTACTACAATCCTTCAACTGAAATGTCTCACAGGTAAATTAAATAAAACAGACATCTATAATATAAATATTCTACAATTATTTTATAGCCAACAGCTTTACATTTGATAGACACTCTCTAATGCTAACTCAGGCTTGTCATATCCAAGCTCTTCTGGTGTTTCAATACCCAACTCTGTTAGAGTGGGTCTAATTTCTTGTAAAATGTAAGGATAAATTTCGTTTAATTTTCCTCCACACTTCTCTTTGCAAGTCTCAAGGAACCTTACAGCCAGTGCATAATCATTTACCCTTCGGCATGCATGCATGGCAGCTTTAATGATTTTCGGATCAGGAACAACATCAGAGCCGGCCAAGTCATTCATGGCTTTGCGAATTTCCCATCCGTCAATATCCTTCCTGTTGAAATAAGCTTCATATCTGTAAATAAATATAATAAAATGTAATTTTTCGTATCATGAGCATTGACAAAATATTCAAAGAATAATGATTCTTTAAATATTTTTGTTTATCAGCTGTTTCTGTTTAGAGTAGAAAATTAAAAAGTTAAGCAGGTACTACGTTTATAGAAGTTGCAGCTTACGTTATAAAGAAAGTTTCCGAACATGTTGGTGTTAAATTTAAATATGCATCCTTTTATTTTAATAGCTACCAAGATAACACTTTAATTCACGTTACATAATGTCACACTAACCTATTATCGAATTCCTCTTCGGATTCGACAGGGCCACCGTGTGAATATCTAATCGAAGCAACGGCGCATACCCTGGACGTTGGGAGTATGGATTTCTTTATAACATTAACAAAAGCACCCGAAGCGGACCTCAGCATCTTGTTTTATGGAATTCTATCTGTTCACCGAATACCGAATAACAAATGGCCGCAATGAATCATAGACAAAGACGCAGAGACCAGAGTGCAGAGGAAACAGAGACAATTGATAGAGAAGGAATGCCAGTTTTGTATGAATCGCCGTATAATATTACGGCGTGCCATTTTCAAAAATAGTGCCGTTTTGTTACACGCCCGTCTCAACCTTCGAACTATCTGGGCATCGTTTTCTACTTCTCTGGATTCTACAATCAACGCTATTGTTGTTGTCATGTCAAGCGACGCCGTGAGTGTTAAAGGTACTGAAACGTGTAAAAAGACGGATAATGATTCACTTTGTTTCGATAAGGCTAGCTTTATTGATTAACATATGAAGATAAATGACTTAAGTTTCCCTGAGTGTTACTCATTACAATAAAACTACTTTTACGGATTTTATCGTAGTTCATTTAATTATTTAACTAGCCTGACTTTTCAGAAGCTTTACAGGTACCATAGCCATGGGTGGCCTGAGATGACAAATGTCCTGATTTCACAAATTATTAAAAGTGCCCGAAGAATAATAATTATTTAGTTGTTACGATTAACGCAAACCGTACAATACATTAGATTTGATAAAGCGAAAATCCTCACTAGGGAACACCGATTCCTTCCAAGGAGGATCCGTAGGTCTATTGAAATTTAAAAAAACATCCAAATTTCAATAGAGAAGATGGCTGGATTCTTCTCTTTGCTTGAGACCCCGTGATAAACATTATAAAAAAAAATATAAAATATTATAAGTACTGTCCGTAAAAGTAGTTTCATTGTAATTATATTGTGAGTTTAAGATTTACAATGCGTCATCTACATGTACCAAAGCTAATCAGAAATGTAGAATAAAATTAGACAAATAAAGATACAAGGTACTTTAAGTAGTTAAATACGCTACTACGGACCAAATACCCAACGATAATAAGCAGCAACAGCCGCTATACTAATAAAAAAAAAAGTAATTCTAAATACTAAAAATTACGTAATTAATCTAAGTAATTGTTTAATATGCTGTATAACGTAAAACTTTATACAAAGTAATGTATCTATTTTGATACAACCTTTTTTTGTTGTTATAAAAGCAACTCTTGCCTCTAGTACACTGCATCGCCGTACGGCAATACTAGCCGTACGGCGATGCAGTGTAGGTTTACGAGGCCGAGTAAGACGTCATACCTGTTCATGTGCATACTTAAAGATATGGAAAATACCTTACGGGCCGGGCATAGCTCGCATATACCTGGCCTACGTACTGTCCTGTTCATACCGGATTCGTTGGTAAATACGCCTCATTCCTAAATTTAGCAATACTATCTTTGTCTATCTAATCTCGCATGTGCATTCATCATTAGCAGTCCTTATTGGTCCCCTGCTGGACATGGACATAGGCCTCTTTCGACGAACGCCAAGTCGACCGATCTCCGTCTACTCGCATCCATCCCGGACCGGCTACTGCACGGAGATCACCTTCTTACCTGGTGAACGGTCGACCAACACTTCGGTTTCCTACACGCAGCCTCCACTCCAGAACCTTATTGGCCCATTTGTCATCTGTTCCTCTGAGTGTGTGACTAGCCCATTACCACATCAGCGAGCTTTTACGTCGTGTGATATCGGATACTTTAGTTCTCTGCCTTGTGACTTCGTTACGAATTCTGTCGGACAGAGAAACGCCCAACATAACACGTTCAATAGGCTGTTTAACTTCCGCAAACTTGCGAACCAGTCCTAAATTAATAGGTCATGTTTCGGCCGTCATCACGGGGAGAACGCATTGGTTGAAGATTTTTGTCTTCAAGCTCTGCGGTATAGGCGACGTGAGAATGTGACGAATCTCCCGGCATGCTGCCCAACACAACTGAATCTTTCTATCGGCTTCCTTCCTTCTCGAGGTTATGTCTACCTAGTTGCAATAGTTGTTAGAGGTAGACGTATTCGTCTAGGACTTCGATAGGGAGAACGTGTTCGTTGAACATGACTTTTGTCTTCTCGAAGTTCATCCTATGGCCAATACGTCGGGAGGATTCATTTAGGCTGTGCAACATTTCCTGCAAGCTCTCCAACGATTCGCCCAACACAACGATAACATCGGCGGAGTTTAAAATCGTAGAGACCCAAAGCATTAGTAAACAGTTTCGCGGAAATAACATCCCACTGTCGCACTCCTCAGTGCAATTAGATTGGCATTGTTTGACCTTCCGGAATCAGAACGGACATAAAAGCAGCGTCGACCTGACATCGCAATAAAGCTTCCAGAACAGCCCCAACTTCGAAAGAGTCAAAAGCTTTTTCATAGTCCATAAAGGCAAGGCACAGCGGCTGATTGTATTCATGTGTCTTTTGTACAACTAGCCTTATAGTGAAACTGTGGTTTTCATGGTGCTAAATCCTTAGCTATACAGGTTCGCCTCTTGCCCTAAGAAGCTAGACTGTAATTCCGTCCTTCCGCGGATCTATTCCCCTGTAAGCTGCGCAAGAGCCATACTAGTCTCAATCAAGCTGGCGTTCGGCAGATGGCCTGACACGTGTCGTGTTAGACTTGGACGCGGATCGTTGTTTAGGATATCGGGATGACGAGCGTGTGCCGTACATACAACTTGCTATAGAAAGCTTTGATCTCAGATAAGATCCCAGGCTTAGAAGAAACTGTAACCTCAAAATCAGTCCTAACCTTTGTCAGATTTTCAAGCTTCCACCCTCTATGCTAGTCAATCGCTTCGGTAAACCGTTGCATATTTGAGCTGCGAAGGCGTATTAGTTTGCGGATTCGCTATGAAAGAAACTAGACATCGGCAGACGTAACGTCTTAGTGTGGTCTGTGTTACCTCATAAGTCCGAACCTCTCGACCGAGGGTTGAAACGTGTTGAAATTGCTTAAAAACTACAATGGCGTATTATAATTACCGGTGGCTAACGATACGCTAGGTGTGCCATCATTTAGGAGTCCGTTTAACGTATCTGTTTAACCCTTTATAAGCCAGAAGGATTCAGAGGAATAAAATATCTTGCGCTTATATTTTTGAAATGTTTTCATTCATATAACAAAAATAAACTTAAAAGAAAAATACTAATTATTTTGAAAGTTTTGGAAAATAAGTGTTAAAAATGTTCTCATTGCCCATCAACAGACCCACATGCAAGCTAAGTTTGTGACATTATTTTCGGTAAAATTGTGCAAAACAAGGCGTAATGCAAAGAGGGACATTACACTTATTATATTTTATTTTTTTAAGCTTAACTTTGACCTTTATGCTGCACGATTTACAGCATCGGTAAATCTCCAACTCTGCCGGCATATGATCATCTACGTTTACAAACTACAGTTCTTCAGATACAGCATTTACACTTTTTTGAAAAACCTCTGAGCATGCTATGCGTGATTTCTTGCAAATGTATGTAGGTAAGCTAGATCTTTTTCTGCTGCTATAGACACCAACCAAACCTCTGTCGACAGCCACCCGAAATTCTACGTTGGTAAGCTTTTCTACTCTCGATGTTAGGGAATATAAAATGAAAGAGTTTGTCAAATTTGCGTCCACCAAGAAGTAGAATATCCGCAACCACCAGCGTTTACTTCTCCTTCCGACGACATACGTCCCCTTCAATTGGTCGAAACAGTAGACACCGCCCAGTCTTTTGGTGTATTCTTTTTTTCTTTTCTTACAACCCCAGGGCAATGTACAGCCTATCTTGTGACATTTTTTTGCTTTCTTTGTACAGAAGTTACTTCTACTTTAGGATGAAATGCAGTTGTCAACAATAAAACTTCTTTAGTATCTTGCCACACAGTAAATGCTACATCTTGTTTAATTGTCCGCTTGAACTCACCTTTTTTTCAAATTTAGACTTTTCTGCCGTTACTAATTATGTTACTTTTTATTATGTTAGGTAAAATTGCTCTATTTCTCCTCACTGTTCCAGTGGCATATATATTTTTTTCACGCAAATACTGCAGTTCATAGTTTGCAATTTCATAGTTATATAAGTACCCTGTGCTACTATCACAACAGTACCACACTTTATAGCCTTTTTTATGGGCTTTAGCAGCATGTACTGCTTCAAACTGGACCTTCCTTTGAATAGTATCATGCTCTCGTCGTTACTTTGGGAAGAAGAATTATAGGCATTGTTTTGAAATGATTGACTAAGTAGGGATATAAGAGGACGAATTGTATATAATTTACGTCTTCTCTACTCGGTTGTTGACTGCACTCAATTCGTGTGTGTCAGGTGGCTCAAATTTTTTTATATTTTGCTGCCACAACATACAAGTTTGTCTGAGTGACAATCAAATCGAAGAATTCATCACTAAAAAACTGTTCGAAATGCGCTACTGCACGTGCTCTCCTATTCAATAAATACCGATGTTTTATTGTCACCTTATCAAATTCATCGGGATCTGGCATGGATGTCCAGAAATCTTTCCCCCATAACTCATCTTCACATTCAGATTCATCAGTCAATTCTTGTTCTAAGGGTGATGATGATTGTACTATCAAAGGCTCTTCTGGCTGCGAGTAATCTAATTGTGAACGTAGTGCTATTGTAGATGTACCTGACTCTGAGCTATTATTAGGTGTAGAATTCAAATGAGCGGGAGAATTTTGTAAATGGTTACTTGAATCATCATCTGATTCAAGCACCCATTGTATTGTATTCACGGCGAACCCTCATCAGACTCAAATTCGTCTTCTGAGCCGTCATCGGGAATGCCGAAAATATGCTCTAATGTCTTTTCAATATCTTTTTCATTCAAATAGCGTTGCATTTTTCATGAAAATCTGAGAAAAGAAGGAACTAGTTCAACAAGTGTACATAACAAGCCACGGGCAGCGGGAATATTTTTCCCAGCAAGTAAAAAGCCCTCTCACATTTGAATATGATAGTAACTTCTAAGGTATAGCAAACAACTTGAAGAATAAATATAAAGACATAATAAAAAAACAGATTCTTACCTCTTTTCAAATAAAAAATATGAACATTCACGGAGTAACAAATTCTCTTCTTCTTCTTCTTTTCAATAACTTGGCAATCGGCCGTCATAGGTTAACAGCCATTGCTGCCAATGTCCAAGTTGACAAGAGCACTGATTTACAAATTTTCTTTCAAATTTGGCGCTATTTTTTGACAGACAGTGGCGCCAAAAAATATGTCACACAAACGTCATTTTTTTCTTAATAAGGCATACCTCCAGGGTTGCCAGTGCAACAAATTAGGACTCGTTTTTGTTGGTGATAAATATATCGTCTCTGCCTTAAACGGTTAAGAGGTATTTTTTAGGATATAGAAACAAAAATTATAATTACTAGAAGTATACCTATCATGATAAAATCATGAGTAATAAATAAATATTCTAATCCACTGGCCACCATTATTATGTAAATAAACAAAAAATAGGTTAAACGGTTTTGTTAACGCTACCGTCCACTTGTGTCAGCCATTTATAATTCTTTTCATTATTGAAACAGCTTATACTTACGTTCATTGTTTAACGAATCTCACATGAGTATTGCGCAGAAACAAATAAAAAACAAGATACAAAGAATAAACCTAACATGCCTTTTCTTTTGATTTAGACAAACATATTAGTCTGGCTTCTTTTCTATATCCTCATCATCCCCAGAAAAAAGTAGAAAACCGTTAAACACTAACACGGAAACAAGCCCATATAATAACTTTTACTAATAAAAGGCTTTTCAATAATATTCATCTTTATTGATATTTATATTGGTCCTTTAACAAAAGATACTACTGTTCATTTAGAAAACAACAAAATTAAATATGTCAACAAATTACACCTAGTAATACAAAACGTATCTTCTTAATTATTTCTTAACTCTGTAAAATGCATTCGGCTATGTTGCTACCTATCTATTAAACTTTTCTCTTTCTCTTCTTCTTGTGTGCTGTGATGCTCTCTTGGCCACTGTCTTCTTCACTTGAGCTATCTGAGGAACTGCTGTCACTGTCACTACTAGATGAATTACTATTGGAGGAGCTATCAGATGCCACTCCAGTACCCTGACTTAAATCAATGCTGCTTGCAATTTTATAAAGCTCGGAGTCTTTCACTTCCAAAACTTTAATCCATTTCTTGGACAGTTTAGGTCTGCCACGAACTGTTTTATGCCACACAACAGGGAAGTTGGTCCGACTGCAGAAGTTCTGAGTCACGGCAACTGTGTCGTCGAGATTAAGAACTACATGCCACCAACCTCCAGGCACAAATACTGTTTCACCCGGCTTCTGAAGTATTTCAACCTGTGAAATTAAAATTTTAGTAAAATAATAAAAGAGGACAAGTTAGTAAATAAGATACTTTGAGGTTATGTGGAATATAACAAAAAATACCATCATCTATACCGATATAACAAAGATTAAGACTTGTTCACTGTTGCTAACAGATACCTAAATATAGGTGGTTGATCTGTGGTGTTTTAGGTAGGATTAGGATATTCCGTTCGTCTGCGAATTCCACACACCATTCAGGTCTGATGGCAGTTTGTCAAATACATTTCCCATGAAAAAAATTAATAAGGAGAAAACTTCAATCAACTATTGCTAATCAAAATAAACAAAGGCACAATTTTAGTAGTTGTAATGAATTACGAAATAAGACCTGAATGCATTCATGAGTTAATCTAACACTGAATTAAACTCTACCAACTAAACACAAAGTTAAACATTTAGGTGAGAACATTTTTTTGATGTTGTGTGAGTATGTAATTGTATGGGAGATGATACATAATATTTATTCTTGACTATGGTAGGACATTCACTAGGATGGTTATAGGTTATATTATATAGCAGGATGCTACAACCAGCTCTTTGTACCCCTCATATAAGAAGACGGGACTAAAGAGCAGGAGAAGGAGGTACTAATGGCAATGGGGCAAGGGGCGAGGATGTCCTGTAGTGCGGGACAACCCCATCTATGGAGGTGGAGTAGGTCCCTTTGAGGGCTGGCTAGCTGTCGAGGTACCCTGATGAATTGTTGTTCCGGTGCATCTCACCAAAGGCAGCATTGATGGCACCCATGGTGGTGTTTGTGGGCAATCAGCACTATAGTGTGCCGCGAGCACCACACACCACTCGACACCACCAAGGGCCAGTAAAGGCGCCGAAAATGCGTTTCCCCGCATCAACAAGAAAAAGGATGCTACAACTAATAGGAACGGAATTTCACAAACAAAAACGTTGGATGCTATTTTTTGTAAAGTCAACCTTGTTATTTTAGCTTGCTCTACACAGTGTATAATTTTACATTATACACATCTTTTATAATTGCTATTTTGAGACTCTGACAGTGTATCTTGGTATTTTTTGTACACAACAAGCAAGAGTCATTGTGTCAAAATAATGAGAGTGAAATAGATTAGTGTATGGCTACAAACTCTTTAGGTGTTTACTCACAGGTTTATACTCCTTGGGCCAAGAATCCAGCTGAGTTTTAGGATATATCAGTTTGAACCAAGTAACAGCTTCGTCCCTCTGTTTCCCACCCATCACACCAGTCACTTTAATAAGCTCCCTTGGGGTCTGTGTTGGAAATAAGCACCATCTCTTATGACCAAATACTAAGGCATTCCAGGCACTTGTACCTAATGGATCAATATGTATACCAGTTCCTGATCTTTGTGGTCCCATAACAAACCATCTATATGGGGGCCTTCGCTCTTCTCCACAATACTTAAATAGATCATCCCTAAAGTACTTAGGTATATCATAATCTTCTAGTAGCTTTTTCCTTCTTGGATGCTCACCAAAACTGCTATCAAAAATATATAGAGGACTATCATCAGTCGTTGTCCGCATATACTCTATGTAATACTTCATTTTCATCTTAACACTATAACCCTCATTGTCCTCGCCACATTTAAATTTTTGATTGCGATACTTTTTGGCAAGTCTCTCATGGGTCCATTTATGGTTAGCCCTCCAGTTAGTTTGAACACTAGTAATAACTACAGGTTTAAATATCTTCTCATATTTCTCAATGAACTCCTCTGGTGATACTATTTCAGAATTAATTCTATCCACATTGTCTTTACATTTTAAAAACTCTTCAAAATTACTAGCATAATTTAAAGCTGTCCATTGTTGTTTGTGAGCTAATTCTGAAAATAGTTTATATGTTACAAGATACAATAATTAAAAACTATGTATGTAAATTACTTTTCAAAACAATGGACAATTGAAAATTGAACCTGCTCCATGAACATACCATAAATAAATGCATGTGATCTATACTTTTGTACTTCTAGACATCAAAAATGCATAATTTCTCAGAATCCTCCACCAATGACTACTTATTGTAAGTAATTAATCCAACAATTGGATTGGGGAGCCCTAGCATGCAAGTGGCTTGCGACCATGACCAATCCAACAATATAACTTTGGGATCAGCCACTGAAATCAATTATCCATTTACTATTATTTTCATATTCATAACAGTAGAAAACAAATTTTTGAGATCTATTATCCCAACATTTTGTTTATTTTCTGGTTTTAAGTTGAATCACAAAGTAGATATGTATATAAATACACATAAAATAATGTTAATATAGTTTTGGTTACTATACAAAATCAATACCAATTTCCACAGTTAGGTTACATCACCCATATGCATATTACGATATATTGTTAGCTTTATATAAAACGAAAAAAGAACTAGACTATAGTTATGAGTTTATAAGTTACTTGTGATCCGCCCAGGCTTCACCCATGTAGAAATCTATTCAGTGAATTAAAAAGGTTATCCCATACAGACAGAACTTGTGGGTACTTTGATTCATAATAAGTATAGATTATCTTGAATGAAGTTATGTTTCTACTCCCTATACAAGTGATTCCTTGTGAATATAGAAAAGGTAGTTAAAAATGAACACAGTTGTTCAATGGAAGTATTTGTACTATCTGCCTCTTAAAATTGTGGACTGAAAGTGAAAATATATCAACATCTGTGAAGATCTTATTCTCCACAAGTCGGCGTAGGATCTCGATGTATGAAGATTAAATATCAACTTTGTAGGGCTCTTCATGTTCTTGATAAATATAACCTTTATGTGTAATATAATATTTTACAGATTTTAAATGATATCACCGTTATTAAAATTGGATGTTTTATATTCTGTTACTTAGTAATTAAACTCTTGTCTTTAGGAATAGGAAGTTCATTTAGGTCAAGGCCACAGCGAAGAGGTGTGAGCTATGACGTTCAGTTCTAGAACTATCACTTAGGGTTTAAGAGATAGAAGCCATAATATATAAACTTTACATTTTAAACTATTACTAATGTAATGGCTTGGAATAAAATACTATTAAACATACTAATGCCTTGCCATATTAATCAAATATATCGTGAGCTAATTGTTTCGATTCGAACTTCTCTTACCAGGTCGTGCTTTTCTTTTAACTTCTTTGATACGTTTTTTTGCTTTATGAGATAACTTCAAATCGTTATCCATTTTAGTTGGAAATAATACAGAAGAATAAAACCCGGGCCCCGCTCTTATGTTTTATTAAATAAAATTTCAACTGACAGTCAACAATTTAGTTTTGACAATACACTACATAGTTTGTGGTTTTGACATGTATTTATATCACTTTTGAATAAGTATCAAATATCTATGGATTAAATTAACCACACATTGCACCTGTAAATAAAATAGTCTGTGGAGAAAGTCCATATTCTGAAGTCCGGTATTCCACGAACAGAAAAAATTATTCACCATAATTCAAAAGTCATAACTCGACATTCAGGAAAATTGAATACATTTTTTACATAAATGCGACTGCATACGGCTCCACATTCCTTTTCTACCTGATGAAACTGAAGAATGTAGAGCAGGGTTTGAATTCCTCGTCAGAGATTCACGGTACATGGGCGAGGCGGAACATTTTGATAAGGAGGAAAGTGGAGCGATCGCGCATTGATGCATTCGAAATGTAGTGCTAGTGACGCATGTTGTAACATGCGTCATCCAATGATCAGATGCAGATCCTGTGCATCGATTCTTGAACTCAGGACAACCACTCGTCTGTCCATCATGTGTAAGAAGCGAATTATCTACTTCCTTCAGAAGAAAGGGTGACAATTTGGTAAGGTTAAGGACTAGACGCATCCAAGCTACACTAAACATCACTGTCACTGATGCCGTATACGCTGTCGAAGACGGAACCGATTGGCACAAAATTGTCCTCAGCAATTAGGGCAATAGGGGCAGGGTTTGAATTGACGTAATGAGGGTTTTGAATAGGATTGAATAGGCTCACAAGAAGAGTAATCCATGTATGGCATAGGTACGCTTTGTAACAATACCCCACTTTCCCACAGATTTGTCATTAACTTATAACTATAAGTAATGAAACCAACCTCCTTGTTTTCCAATATCATAGAATCTGTTATACTCACTGCCAGCTTCTTTCTTGTTTGGGCTTTTTTGGAGTTACTTGGAATATCACCAGATGATTAGTGACTGCCAGGACGGTTTCCGCCAGAGTCGCTCGGCTGGTGATTTTCGAAAGTGTCTCACGCATCGGTGGGTAGTGGTTCAAGGGTTCATTGGACTCAAACAACTCCATCCACTAATGCATGCTGCATGGTATGGCGCACGGGTAGCTCCTATGTCTAAGTTCCCTGCTTATTGATTTAGTATGAACTCCTACGTCCTGTTCACACTAGGAATCAGCTACCTTGCTTAAACTTGTAGATAATCAATAAATAAGTGCATACCGATTCTGTAATAAGGGTATTTATTAGAATATATATAGTATTACACCGACACTCAAAGATTGTACCCGTGATGTCTATATTATATACAAAATTTCTGTTTGATCGTCCATGTATAATTTCAGCTGTACGTTGAAATAGGGCATTTTATTTTTTGTAATATTCTGGTAGATTTTCTAAAGTTTAAAATAACCGACCTAAATATATAAATAAAGCTGGGTCATGGAGTGGAGAATTGCAATATATTAGCTGCATGTGTAATTTTTAAGCTTATGTACAATATACCGTGCGACAACGTTCGATATATTTTCAGAGAATGCACAAAATACTAATGTATTTTTTAGCTGAGAGTAAGAGCGTGTAATTGTTGCATGCAATAGAAAGGGCATACGCTTTAAAATCTGTTAACATAAATAGTAAGTAGGTAAGCTATAATTTCTTGTATGTATATATATGATAAATAAAACTGGATTCATTTATAGATTACGCTTCGGAAACTGTCCATGAATTACTAGTATTTAATTAAAATTATTTTGTATATTTGTTTCAAAGTAAACACACTCAATTTATTTAAATAAACGCTCACTGATATAGTAATATTCAATATTTAAATCAATTGCATTAGTTTCATTAAAATCACGTATTATCAACTAAACCTAACACCTACCACTAATCTACCACTTAGGTTAGACCTAAACACAATTTGGGTCTAACCTAAGTGGTAGATTCCGTTACATATATTTGTTTGAAATATTTTATTTATATGGCAATACTAATGATGTTTTATTAAAAAAATTGTTTTAGGATCTTACATGTCTGTTTCAATTACTTTTACTTTTTGATTTTGGCTCCCATTTGGCTAAGTTTTAGTATTTATAATTAATAGACTATATAAATAGCTATCAGCAAACGTGAACTAAATTTTGGTTCTTTGCAATAATTTAAACATAAAAAGTTGTTAATTTGACTTTAGTACCGAAACAAATTTGAAACGTTCCAGTCTGAAGTGTGGAGCTAGCTCGATATAACTGTCAATTTGTAGGTGTAGAAATTTATTTGTAATTTTCACCGGTTTTCATGTGCAATTTCCGAATGTGTTAGACTTTAATTAAACTGTTGTTCCTTACGAAATAATGTTAATTAGTGTATGTGGTGTATAAATTTGTGCAAAAATGGATGACGGTACTGTAAAAATCCAGTCCGGAATTAACATCAACATTAAAAGAACAGATGGTGAGTACAGTCATCACTTTTATTTTATAATTTAAGCTTATTAAACTACTCTAATGTGGATGACATTGTTTTTAAAACATATGTTTACTTTGTAACATATATCCGTGATACACACGCGCGATGTCATGAATCAGTTGCGTTGACTTTTACTGAATAAATTGATACACGACAGCCTATAAACAATTTATTTGTACCTAACTGTACTGTCATCAGATGGGAACTCTGTACCCTCAGATAAGTATGGTATAAGTTAATATTAATATGACTCGAGTTGTTTGTAAGACGATTGAAAATATCACTTTTATATTTGTTATGATTCCGTTTGTTCTAATTTTAAAAAGGTTGCTTAATATATTTTTATACTAGATGACCCCCTTTACTGTGTTGTTGTGTTTTTTTTAACAAATATTGTTGCAATTTTGAATGATGTAATCTGTAAAAAACATAGTTAATCCTGTTAACTTAACATGACCACTACTCACTTCTACTGAAAGTAGTTATTCATACACAAGTAATTTACTGTATAGTTGGAGGTTGACACTTGATATATGAAAGTACATAACATTTACAGATAGTGTTGTTAAATATTTAACAGTAAAATTAACTAATTATCTGGAATATGATTAAATTATTATCCTACTTATAGTCTAATGAAAATTGATTACTTTTGTGCCTCTATCAAAAGGCTACACTTTTAATTGTGGATATTGAGTTAAATAATATATTTTTTTTATTTCAGAAGTTTAGAAAAAAAGCTTTTATTTTCTTTAATTTATTTGATTTTATTGGCATGATGTCAGATCTTCATCAAATCATAAGGCTGTCTTGGGTGTTACATTCACATCATTCGATTACTTCGACAACTTTGTTTGTGAAAATGCTTAGAAAAATAAAAAAATTTATGTAATAAAAAATCCTAGCAGAGAGTTTAAAAAAAAATTGTTATGGAAAGTGGATAATATTCCTGATATAATATAAATCTTTATTTAAAAAATATATAGCAATGAATAGTTATAACCCATAATGGAATGGAGCGATGAGAGGGGGATAAACTGTCTCTGATAGATGCAGTGCACCCCTGGTTTACTATTTAAAACCAGTGGGCAGTGATACCCTGGTGCCGTGTCCCATAAATCTGCCTTGACCAGGGCCAGTTGGACAGTGCAAAGTTATTTTTTGACCCTATGACAAAAATGTTATTTGGACAGGTCAACCCACCAATTTTAATACATTTTTCAGTGGAATCATTTATTGACCATGGTTCTTACATATTCTAAAATAATTGTTATCTGTTAAAACAGAAAAATTAGATTGTTTATCAAATAAATTAGTTTGATAAATTTTGCATTCAAAATGGAAATTTCATTTTTTCTTAGAAGTAATGGCCAACTCACACTTAGCCAAAGTGTGGCTTGGCCATTACTTCTATGATTGACATAATTATCTTCTATCCCTCTCATATTGGTAAGCACAAGCTATATTATATGTAAACCAGAGTCCCCAAAGAAAATGTGTGTATGTGAGGGATTATCTTAAAATCTACTGAATAGATTTTCATGCAGTTTTCACCCCTGAACAGAGCAATTCCTATGGAAATGTGTAGCATATAATTAGGCCCACATTCCTGACAGTGAATCTGGTCAGATCACTAACAATCTATACAGTTGCCAAAATTCTTCCAAATTAGTTAAGCGGCTTCTCTGTGATATAATAACAAACATACAAACTGTCAGGTTTATAATATTAGTGGTATGTTTAGCAGACATTTAGGTTAACTCACTAGATAACTGTATCTACTGCTTCTTGGAACAGTGTGAACTATAGCACAGTTGCATTGCTCATATTACACCAGTTTTAAGCATTTTGTAACTATCCAATGGATCAATTTGGTGAATTCAGGTAAAGCTTCTGCATATCCAGCCAATATGTATATTAATAAGTGTGGTACATTGTTTTCTATGCACTTTTGCCATCTCTTAGGCAGTTCATTGATCCCTTTACTAAAAAATCCAGTCGGACAGGAATCAATAAAATCTTTTCAGGTGATTTGGACTGTACCATCAGAGTTGAATTTTTCCCTTGCAAAAAGTTATCCAAATTTTGAAAAAATGGTAATCTGATGGAGCAAGGTGCGGGGAGTATGGAGAATGTCTTAGACTTTCAATTGAAGCTCTTCTCATTTGATAGCAGTCTTGTTGCGCAGTGTGTGGTCTAGCGTTGTCGTGAAGCAGCAGTGGCGTGGAGCGATTGACCAGCCTAGGTTGTTTAGCCGATAGCGTTGCCATCATAGACATCAGCTTTAATAGTCTGGCCAGATGGGAGAAAACGCTAACAAGTTAATTTTTTTGGGTTAATTTTCGCTTGTGGCAGGATTTGGCTGGCTGGCTGGCCAGGATCCAACCATTGCGCTGAGCGCTTCCGATTATCGTACAGAATCCATTTTCCTATACGGGTAATGATTCGGTTTAAATTACCTTTGTTTTTGTTGTACCGGTTTAGTAATGTAACGCAGCAGTAGACGCGCGTTTGCCGGTTTGCTTCTGTCAATTCGTGAGGTACCGACCTTTCAAGGTATTTAATCTTCCCAATTTCCTTCAAGTGTATGACAGTCATCGAAGCCGAAATACGTGAGTAAATAGCTGTACTAATTTGAATTTGAAATTCCTTCAAAATTCGTGATTAAAATGGCCAGTACGAAAAACGCCAATTTTATATGTAAGGAAGTAATTTTACAAAAAGAATAGAAATTACAATTAATTTCACAAAAAGATTTAATAAACCATGTGACGTAATTTTTGTTCAGTTTCATTTCCGAAACTACTGGATTGGATTTTGAAGAAATTTTTACACAGACAAATTCTTGAACTTTATTTAGGCTATATTTTATTTCTGTTAATGACCAGAATATGTTTATTTTATTATAAGCAAATTTATTTCATGAGTAAGTAAGTTGGGCGCTGAGGACGCCGTACGGCCTTGTGGAGCGTGGCCATATAGGGCGCGCGAGGTGCGCTGGCGACGCCGCGACTTAATGTCGTTGATACCATTTTGGTGGAGTTGTTTTTGACTTCGTTTTGGTCGCTTTCTCAGTATAAACCTGTACAGCAATAACGTTAGATTGACGATGTACGTTTTTTTCATCTAAAATTGTGATATATCTTCTTTGGAAAATTAAGTTTTATCTTATTCGTCTTATTTTCGTGCGGCACTTACGGTTCTATAGTAGAAGAATAGCAATAATAAAATAGAAAATCAACTAATGTATCTTGGTACACATGCATTAATATCGTAATAACATAATATTGTTGACATTTTCTTAAAACCTCTGTTTGAATCCTGCCCTCCCACCTCGGTCTTCTTCAGTTTGTCTTTTTCAGTACCATACCGTGACTTATCTGAATATCAAATGCACTATATAACGGTGGCTTTAATAGTTCAAAATAATATGCGGACAACTCACGAATTTAGCCCC
>JAFELO010000116.1:571513-598448 GCA_017140195.1 Eumaeus atala
AACCATATATATATATATATATATATATATATATATATATATATATATACACAATAGTACCCTTTTTGTATTTCAGCTGAACACCTGCGTAACCGGGGAGGTACTTTTTGCACATATGCTATATTCATTCATATGCTAAATTTTCGGAATACTGGTTTGCCCCTGTATACTCTACCATAAGTACCACGAGAGAATCCAGTAACGTGAGACACACTATATAGTTGTGCAAACGTCTTCGTCAGACATCTACTAGCAGCTGATACTAGTGCTTTACGACGCTAAACGAGCGTTGGTTAGTCTAAGGATGTCATTACATAGTAGACACTGGGCAGTACATCTAACACTATTGCCTAAGATACGTTTGCCTTTATATCGAGAAATGCTTTTAATTGAGGTCTCTACGGAGATCCGTATAAAAATGGTACACACCTGTGAGTCGGCTGCTGGTAGCGGCTGACGGACGTACAACACACTTCGTCGGTAGGGAATGATACCCGAACTCGTCTACAGCTCGCCAAAAATAATATTTGGTAAACTATGGCACAGTCTACTTGTTGGTACAAGCAGCAGCCAGCGTGCCGCCGCCTGGCGAAGTATGCTTTTGTGTAGATACATGCGGGAATATACAACAGCAGCTCGTACTAGGGCGGTGATCCATCGGCTCCACCACATTACAACTCTTGTTTGTTTAGTTCTCAACGATCGTTTTAGATCCACAGTGAAACGTGAGCCGGAGTGGTTTTTTCAAACACGCGAATGCAACTGCATGTATGCTCCTTTGGGGTATTATAATGTTTGAAGTTGTGCACGAAGTATCCATGAAATATCATTTATTTTTCAGTAGGTTCATTATGAATTAGCTTTACCTTGCGACTCTGCGGCAGTCTAACCCCTATGCTGTTCCAGACTGTAATTTATATCTGTGACAAGTTTCACTCAAATTCGCACAGCACCTATGTATGGAGTTAAAGAGTAATAAACATACGAAAATTCAATATTATTTTCGTATATTTACGCGAATGTTATCTATTATTATGACTATGTAACGGATATTGGCTCGCAAACTTTCACTTTTATAATTACTAGTATCATTGTTGTTATGCAGCGGTATAGGGAGGACACGATCGGAATTTTTATAGTTTCATCTTCTCCGTATGTCCGTCCGTAAGTGACAGATGATTTACTCGGAGATTGTTGGCACTGTATGTTTGATACTTGGAAGGTTGGTATATTGTATAAGTCGCTCCAAAATGGTGTAGCATGATTTTCATAAATATGAGATGGCACTGGATAGGGAGGCTAAAAAGTATGGACCTTTCTAATAAAGTTTTTGATTATGCTGTCACCCTGCGTGTCCCTCTAACTTTTGGACTATTTAGAATTTAATAAAAATTTCAAACAAAAACTGGTTTGAACCAAATCGGTTATGCCATTATTGTATATGGTGTGCGGTTATTCTACAAAATTTTCCCGTCGTTCAAAGAAATAATAACCTTCACCACGCAAAAGCTCTGACATTTTTATAGATATTAGCTAGCGGCAATAGTCGGCACAAGGCTCCGACTGCTCGTACGCGCCATCATACAATAATTGACGTCTTGTTTTGTTGTTTCAGGGCGAATACACTCTGCGATAGTTTCGGGGGTGAACCTCGAGACGCGCTCGGTGACGGTGGAATGGTACGAGCGGGGAGAGACGAAGGGCAAGGAGGTGGAGATAGACGCAATCCTGGCGCTCAACCCCGAGCTGGCCGGCAGCAGGCAACACACGCCGCACCTGCAGCCCATGCCCAACAAGCTGGCCAGGGTACGTGTGCCTACACATGCCTACTACAACTGCAACTGCACTGTCGCTTAGGGTACCTACACCAGTCTGCGGTACGGTGACGCAGCGCAGGAATCTGACACGTGCATGCACAATCCTGTCTGACAAATTCGCACGGCAAAACTTTGAACCACAGTTCCAAAACCAGGAGACTATACTTTTGAAACCGCGACTGAAGTGCTTGCGTTACGTCCCGCGGGCGCGCAGATTCTCGTGTGGGAGCCAATGCAAAATCCTTGATTTCCTAGGGTCTCGTCACATAGTGACCGTAATGCAGATTAACACCAGTAGAACGTAGACTGTGTGAACCAAGCCGCGCGGTTTCCAAAAGAGCCGAGTCGGCATTGTAACATCAAATTGGTCCACGTCGTCGCCTATCACCTCTGCGCTACGGCTATATTATGAGGGCACCGCGATCCTACGCTTTAGGCAAGCCCCTTACGTCACTAGAAGTAATTTAGCGTACGTAATACAGACACACTCACATGACTTACCTCACGGCTGATCGCCATTACACGTCGTATGCGGCGTTAAAGATCAATTCACCTACAAAGTAAATAAGGATGTCACAAGAACTGACCCATGGCCTGACGGACATGCCCTAAGGTGCGTAACGAACATGACCATAATTTATATTGCCCAATAAAAAGTTAGTACTTTCAAACTTTATTTCAATCATTGCGCAATCAAAAATATTCTACTTCAATGGTCAATATATTGTACAATTAGTTATATTGAGCAGTGCAATTTTGGTCTATACGTCGTACAAAGCAAATGAGTGTGTAAAGTGAGGGAAGACCACATACATGAGTCCCAATTCACAATGTACATGCAGTGTCACGGTCAGGACTGTCTTGCAAAAACTTTATGATTTTTATTTGTACAAAACATATGTTATAATAAGAACACTCATCAAGGCTACATGCAGTCCAATTAATGCCCAATTATATTTCGGTATTTACTTTTAGATGTTACTTTCGACAGTTAACAAGACGTGCAATTGAAACGACAGCGCTTTGAAAGTCACTAACATGCCTCTGTTCACATTGGCGCTTGTTTAGCAGCAGTAGTAACAACCTAGATGGTGCATATCGTCTTTGAATTTCGACTGAGTGTCTAGAGCGAGATTTCACGAGAGAACATTCTATAGTGAAAACGTCTGTGTTCGGCCGATTGGACCGTTCCTTGCTCATTAACTGTGTGTAGATCATTTGGCCAGGACATTGGACCTGCGAGTTCAAGGCTACAGGGCATTATCTTCGTAGTCCTGGTTATGTCAGTTTTTCATACATCAAACGATTTTGGCGTACTTCGACAACTGTATAAGTTTACACGTTTGTTCAGTTCCGTCTCATTCCGTACCGTGCACTATCTACCTCAGCACGTAATCTTTTTAGACACTTCCCTTGCATAGTTATGTATAATGTAAGCATATGATATAATGTAGGACACATATTATTATATACATGCATACATAAACAAATAAATTGCCGCGGATGTGAATGTAGAATGAACCATACGCCCATGTAAACAACCTTTGGGATTCTATATTTTGGATCAAATTGTCGGCACAATGGCTACAACCGCCACAACCAATCTGAGAGCAAAACGAGCAAATCGGAACTCCAACGTAGCATCATAACGGTCGAATGTGAGTAAAATCTCCCAGTGGGCAGACTGTTATTGGGCGGCGCGCCGGCAGTGTAATGTTTACGCGTTAACCGCTTATTACTTTCGTCTGGAGGCGACTGATCTATTTCAATCAGGGTCATTGGACACGACCACTCTCTCTGCTCCATACAGACGATTTGCCAATTTACTTAACGGAAACATTCTCCTGGCATATTCACTTTGAAGTGCCACACCGTACTCCGCAGCGACGGCCGTTTTGCGCTATTTTGTGCCATAATTCAATTGAAATACGAGGCGTTTATGAGCCTATAACGGACAGAGTGAAACTCTTTCGTCGTCTGTAGTCCTTCCTGGATTTTCTAAATATATCTTTATTAAGGGGCAATGACCCTATGAAATTCTAATCTGTCGTACAATAAGTGTCGAGAATAGAATTATTACCATGCACTGATACAGATAACGGGCAAAGGTTTTCAGTAACTGGTGCAGTAGTTTGCGCTGGGCTCGTTTCTTTAGTGGCCACTTAGCCGATTGGTTCCATGTTGTCAATCGATTATTTAATCAGGTTAATATACATGACAGTGCGAAACGAGTTCCGAGTAATCCGATTTTGCGAGTGAAAAGTAGTATCGATTAGACAATACACATAGGTGTCTAGTCGCGATCTCACCCATTGTTTGGGTTGCGAGGCACGTTGCCACCACGCCACAGTTGCACTGACCGCACCGCAGCCACTGCTTGTGCCGGACGAGCCCGCGTAGATAGCCGCATTATGAGCAGGCACATTGTCGAGCAGTAAGTCCAGCCCTCGATGGGTGTGCACCGTTGGCAGAGACATGTTCCCTTACCTCGTCAGTTGGCAGGTGATCATATCCACGTAGTTGTCATGGCTTGCCGACGTTGCACCGTTACCTAGGCGACACGACGCACGCCTCATGTAAACAGAACTCGACAGTTATCACGTTCAATACGAGTTTGAGCACCCATCGTCATTACGGGACACGTTTTACATACATACCATAGAAATGCTAGAACAGGGTCACTCAAACCTCACGAATTTGTCACCAAAAACCGTGAAATCCTTAATTTTTAAACTATTAAGTGTATTTTTCTATCGCGTAATGACTTCGCTGAATTCACGAGCGCCGGTTTGACTAACCCTGTGTTAAAATATTCGGATAGACGTTCCACTGCTTCGATCAGCACCAACTGCCGTGAGAGACGTGTACGTACAATTAAAGCTCCGGCGACCTTCGCTGGACATGTCATCGATTTTCCAACCGGTTGTCACTTCACTTGCGCTAGGACACTGCTACCAGTGGCTGCGCCACGGAGCCGCGGTACTTAGTAAGTTATAAACCTAAGTCTAAGAAGGTAAGTCCGCAGTGTCAGGTGGCTTACTGCCTAGAGTAACTTGTACGCCAGCTACTTGCTATGGCCTGCCAGTCGTGAGTTCTCTAGGCGCTAAGCAAGCCACCTGTCTATACGGACTTAGCGCCCTGTCGTTGTGCGGCGTGATGGCGTGATGCGTGATGGTTTGTGATGGCCGAAGGACCCGTCGGGCTCATCGTCGGACGACGGAGGGTTCCTGCGGGAAGGGGACGACGCCGCCGACTCCGGACACACCATGCCCGTGCGCGGCTCACGATCGGTACCACACTCGCGCCCCTGGGCTAGCCACGGCGGTCATGCCATATGCTCTGCGTCGTTGTCTGACGACGCTGTGAATAACAAAGTCCGCGAAATATGTACTAGATAAAGTTATCGCACGCAAGTACGCAGCTGCTGAGTCCCTTACTGCACTGGTTTCCCAACTAGTAGTAGTTTGTTGTACGTAAGTTTGTGGTCTTTCTTGGAGAGTGGCAAGGGAGACCTGAAACCGACGTCTAATTTCCCACTGTTCTTATTTAGGTCAGTGGTTTCTCTTCCGAGAGGGACTTACCTACGATAATACATGGGTCATTGGGGAATGAGATGTTAATACCCCTACCGTACCACTCATAGGGAGACACTGCCTTTTTGAGCAGGGAGCTATAACGACTGGAAGTTCCTCGGTTGTGTCAGAGCATAGGTGTACCGCCGGGGCGCACCCAGGTGTCGTGAACATTTACATTGGCACCACTGCATGATGCGCAGCAGACACCAGTTTAATCCTACACTTTTCGTTGCGCACGATATTTTTGTTCATTTGCACACCGACAGCTTTTTATCAATACTTGATTGTGTCTTTGTTTTTTCTACACATTTGAATGCAGAAATTACCGCTGTAGAAATACGAAGCTCGGTGTAGTTTTGCCGTTTATTAACAAGGAAATGAAGGATATCATTATATATTAAAATGTTGTAAACGAAACAAAGCCACAATCAATAGCGTTTATACTGCGTAGTTGTAAGCATTGTATATTAGCCTCCCGTTGTTATTTATTCTTATAAATAACTAATTTCAAGCAGTGATATCATGTGTCGATGACTAATGACGTGATCTATTTGAGTGCGTCACTTTGAGTAGCGGTGACCAAATTGTTAAAACCATAGATATCTGAAACAACATTCATTCTTTTAATCGGTATGGAAGAAGAGGTTGGTGGACTTTTATGTTACATGTCATAACCACACGAAGCTTAAAATAGAAAATTCAAATATTTTGAATAATCTGTCGCTGTTCAGTTCACGCAAACACAAGTGTAGATGTCGCAGTATGCGAGCGCGTTCGTAGACACCATCAAATACAACACTGGCCGATGTTGCCAGCTCACTTAGCTGTGCTCCGCGGTTCCATCCCCTTAATTTATCCGTTTCGCAAGGCATTTCATTCGGGATGAAAATCACTTTTGTTATTCCAGATTGTAATCTATATCTGTGCCAAATTTCAACCAATTTTTTGAGTAGTTTTTGTCAGTACTAACTTTGGCATTTGTTATATTAGTAGCACTGTAGAGATGTGATCAATGCCTAAGTGTAAACTCTGCTCTCGCAAGTCACCTGCAACTCAAGTGTACTTTCCTCCTTCCTTAACAGTTCAGCAATCGCTACTATCGTCAAAATAGGCCATCACAGAACCCACTTTTTCCCTATACACACATCTGAACTCTATGCAACTTTGTCTAAGGTTGACTTATGGAGTAATTAGTAACATTTTTAATGGTTTGGTCACCTTCACACCGCACTGAACGCACGTAAATAGTTTCACACAGTTCAGTGTAAATTGCGGGACATCCCGAGCGGCTCGTAGCCATTGCCCTACATGCAGGTAAGATATGCACTCGGATCGAAGGCGGCCTCGGGCATTTATCACCTGCTAACGGACTACACCCCATTTCCACAACAAAGAGATATTGCGGTAGATAAATTTATAATAAGGAATAGTTTTAATATAACTTGTTATAACTTAATTGGTTTAGTTCTAGTGCGTTTATTCAATATAGAAGAAATAAGAATATATAGAAGAATCTAGATAGAAACTATTTTTCCATTAGTAGCCACCGCCCGCGGTGTGAAAATATTACTCCCAGTAGCGCGCGCAACGTCTCTTGAGCACCATATTCGTTCTTAAGGAGTAAACTCTGGTCATGTCTCAGCACTGAGGACACATAGTGTTTTTGTGTAAATAGTTATAAATTGTTTGTAAAAAGCGTTTCTAGGCTACTTGCTTAGTGTAACTTTCTCTGCTACAGATTAAATAATACCCGCATGAGAGAGTAGAGGCTTATTTTTAATTACATAGGTATTTGAATGCGGGCAACACTGTGCTAGTTATAGGGATTCCTATCGCCACGGCGAACGGAGTAGCTACAGGCAAAGCGACTGCATAATTTCAAAAAGCCTTACCTTACTAACAGGAATGTGACTTGTGTTGGTTGTATCTCAGCGCTCAATGTATTAACCAAGTCATAATTATCGCAAAGCTTGTTTGAGTACATTGCTGAAGTGAACTTTCACGTCAGGGCTGGGAGATTTAAGTTATCTGTAAGGATGCGTTTTCATTACACGGCATTGAACGCTCCAGTGGAAAAAACCCTACTGCCTCTCCTCTCAAACTCAAAATAGACTTTTAGGCATCTCTAATCATCAAATGTATGGCCGGTTCCAGCCCCTAGCCCTAACGTGAGAATGTAAAATGGCTTAATTTTTTTACCTGTGTGTGGTCGATTTGTCTCGGCTGTATTTTATAGAGTAAGCACCGTGTGAATTTCAGACGTTACAAAAGCGACATAATGTGAACCTTGAGACATAGTAGCTATGTCAGGCAACAAAATAATTGCCGAGTTAGCTTTATTATTGCGTTAACCGTGTCGCCACGGAGGAAGCATTTATTAATTATTATGAATGTCATAAGTGTCGGCAACCCCTTGGTAGATGCACAAGTTGTGTTTCCTCAGTGCTCAGAGGTCTGGCAGTCACGGATACACGTGACCATTACACGAGGCTGCCCGTGCGCGCCGGTGCGACTGCTCTTAGATATCAAATGTACATAAGATTGTTAATAGAGATATGTTTACGGTACAAGTGTTTCTGTTGTAAATATTTTTTTAAACAACTCGTAGCTTTTTGAATGTATATTTTTTGCACACTTATTTTTCGATAAATTTTGATTATGCGATGTTATTGTAATGACGTGTTTGCTTATAGGATATGACGCGGCAGTCTATACCGGTGGCAACAAAAGGTAAGCGTTTCTTCACTTCACTACGCATGTTTCATTTACAAGAACATTTGTTGCAATAAAACTACTTCAACGGATCTCATCACGGATTATTTACTTATCAAACCCGACCTTACAGATGCTTTACAACAGCCACGGTCTCGTGGTGGTATCCTCCGATACAGAGTAGTTTTATTGTAACGACTGACACTCGCGTAAACTTGAGCCATTTTTATTTTTAACATCACGGTATATTATTTGTGACGTCAAAGTGAAATTGCTGATATTCAGCATGACATATGACATTTATTGTGGTAGGTTTATTATATTATCTATTTAATTCGGGGGTACCTATAGTATCTATCTATAAATCTCCTAAGTTGCAAGTGTGTGTGTTCCTATTAATTAACATTAAACTTTAAGAATAACAACGCGGTTTCTAAGAATGAATATAGCAGGATCGCGACGAAACGTTTGTCGGTCAACAACCTGGTTGGTGGATCATCGCTGCGCAGGACCCGCTCCAGGTCAATCTTAACGTTCCTATAGCTCAATGGTTAGCAGCTGATGGATTGGTGCCTCTGACGATCTCGATGTTTCAAAGAATTGCCTGAATTTCAGCCGTCGAATAGTGATTTATTGTTTTTACTCTTTGCAAAAATAATCCTCTAAAATAATCCCTCGAACATCCCAAAAACAGTCGCCATAAATTTGCCGGCCGACGAAACCGTGTTTGCTTTCCTCGGCGCAGGTTTTCCGCTCTCAGTCCACTGCTTAGATTGTTCTTTTGTTTCAGGAGTGTAATGTTGTATCCATGTTTCATCTAGTGACACATAACGCTGCAAAAACTTGTTAGTATCACGCTTAAACAGCGCCAAACACTACGACGAATCGTCCACTAGACGTTGCTTTTGGTTGACAGTGAACAAACGCGGCACCTGTCGCGCGCAAAGCTTTTTCATTCGCAAATGTTAAAAACTTGTCCAGAATGCTTACCATCTCTGCTATCTGCCGCATCTTTAAGCGCCGATAATTGAAAACAATTTTTTGAATCTTTTTGATCATGTCCGGATTCGTGACTTCATCTGGTCGGCCAGACCTGTTGGCGCCTTCGCAGCTCTGTCTCCCACGTTTAAAATCAGTTTCTTAGGCGTGAATTGTACGCAATGCAGGATCAGTGTTACCTAAAACACTGTCTAGCTTGACTTTAATTTGGGTTGCTGTTTCCCTTTCAAAACGTAAAACTTTACAATAAAACTACTTTTAACGGTTTTTATCCCGGTTTATTTAATTACCGGTTTATTGAAACCGCGATAAAATCCGTAAAAGTAGTTTTATTGTAATAGCCAACATAAAACTTAATCACCGCACGAATTTCGTTTCTTTCCATTGCAGAGAAAATTTACGGCATAGAAAGTTCTAGGTCCCCTCACATAACTCCTATCAGTTCGAATAAATTCAAATTTGGTGTCCGAAACGATGATAAAATATAATGAAATAATTTTTTTTTGCCTATATTCGTTTTAAGTTCATCTTTTCGGCCAGTTATGAATCAACCCTCGTACGTTATTAGATGTAATAGCTTTATTTTACTTTGATGTGAAAAACGAACATTTCTAATTTTGGAGAAAACTCTTCATACACGGTACATCAATTAGCACGTAATGATCAGGCAGACGCCGATTCCGTACCTGATTTTTTAATTTATCGCAAGCCTTATGACAACTAGTCAGGTGGCCACGAGTCATCTCCACCACATGGTGAAGCATGGGAAAGCAACGAGACATAAAGTACTCCACTTATAAAATACTAACATCTCCCCGCGTAACTCGGGTCCTTTTGGTCGTAGCGTCATAATGCCTCATGGTTGTGGCTCGCATACAATTTTTCGCGCGTTCAAATAAACATAGAAACAAACGCTTCAGCTTTATTGTATTAGTATAGATGTTCTACAATCTCAAGTTTGTTTTTGCTTGAGCAATGAATAAGTTTAACAATCGATTTGGACTATATTTGCTAATCTCCACGACTGGCGCGCCGCGGCCTCGTCATTATACGTGCGTAAGGCCCGCTACAACGGCGCAGTTACTCGTGCGAGTTCATGCAGCTAATTCGTAACAAACATTAGCTCGGGCGGGTAAACACGGCGCCCCTGGTGCTGGCCGGACACGGACGAGCCGCTTGTAGGGCTTTAACATTACAGACTGATGTCTCTTCGTAGTTTTGTCTCTGAAACTCTTAAGTTTAGGTTACGATTGGACTGTTGTTATCACCTCACGTTAAAAGGTCCCTAAATAAAGAGAGAGAGAAAAAAACAACCTTCTCTCGGTTAGAAGGTCAAGAAACGCGAGATTACTCTTTTTTTTAGATTATCCGTGCAGTAGACAAAAGACTTCGGTTTGTTGAGTGTCGAGTAAACTACCACACAAGAGACGCGTTACGCTGAGCGTCAATGTTTCACACGATTTCACTCCACATACTTGTTTTTCGTTAGTATAGTTTCTTAAAGAGGAAACTCCATATGAACTTGCCAACTCCATATAAATTTACTACGGATATAAGGGTCTGTTGGCAATGTTAGTTTTCTGTTCATGTCTCCAACAACAATTCATGTGTACTACAAATGGGTGAAGAAATATCCCAAGATTTAGTTGTATCGCCTACTTTATATGAGTCAGCTGGCGCCTCACACGGGGCGCGGATTGTCTCCCGAGATTCTCTGCCGCATTACCGACTCTCACGTCAGATTACGTTGCGTAATTGTAATTTGGCAACCGTTGTTTGCCCTCATTTCTCGCCCTACATAGCACGCAATGAGCTATGCACTTGCGATGCAAACTCTCGCCATGCTTGTGACCTTACTGTCGTGGTCGAGTGGGGGAGCCACCCCCCTCCCCAGCCCACCTGACATGATATCGTCTCCATCAGCACAGTGGTCATTTTTAGTTACCACGCGCGGTCTGGAAGTGGGACCTGTCGGTCCCTCTGGCCATGACATTAATAGTTAAATTAGCTGTTACAAACACTCATGTCTGGATGCATCTCTTCCATCTGCGGGAGAGTCCCTCTTTCGACCCTAAACCTAGTCTCCCCGCTAGACGAGCACTTATAGCAATCCGATTAAGCTGTATTGGCTTCTCTTCGCTTCCACGGGATAAGTTCAGCTCCGAAGAAAAAGCCTTTCGTTGACTATGGACGCGCATAAATGTCCACATATAAATCTACTAGGTACTGGTCTTAGCATAACATCAAGAAGTGTACTTTAAGAACACAAGGGGCATGTTATTAAAATATAATTCTAGAAGTGAATTGCAAATTCACTATGGCGCGTTTGAGAGAAAATATACGGGTGGGTCCTTACGATACGCGCGCACGCCGACAGACAATGATGTTTGGGTTGTAAAGTAGATACCGACAAATGAGTATAAAAATAAGTAAAGTAATATAAATTATTTAAGTCACTACTTAGGCGAGTACTTAACACGAACGTTTGTTTTTTTGCTTTAATTATGTTGATGTTAAATAGTTCTTAAACAATATGTTGTGAGTACAGAAGAGTAAAGAGCGGATAATACTGTCTGCTACGAATGTGGTCCGTGGGATAGTTGGTATAATTATAGAGTAGGTGAATAAACATTGTTACGCGTTGACTTCACAGACGGCAAGCGATAGGCGAGCAACCAATAACTGTATCGCTAAGTGATTCATGTTGAGACGTCAATGTTTCTAGATCTTATACAAGTCAGAGTAAGCTGCAAGTGAACTTGGACGCACGACTGGGATGGGCGCACCTCACCTTTTTACGTACGTACAACACCAGCGTCTAGTGATGGCAATGTTTCTGGTTATCCGGATGTTTATGGGCGTAGGTAGGTGAAATGGCTCTAACAACTCGTTGGACCCTCAGCTGTATAGTAGGTAATGCCATTTTTTGATGGAATTTCAAGGTTATGTTTGACTATATACACAATACTTTTATACTGTTAATTATGATTTATACTTTCTGCTGTACAGACACCTACCAGACCGTAGGTACAGTATAGGACCGCGAATAAAATAAATATTTAGTGGAAAAAAAAGCTTTTTTCAGGAAGTCCTTCACTGCCAATCGTATGGATTGTTTTAGGGATGCCAAATTATCATGGCGTTTAGGTGGCAAGCTGTACTGTTTAAACTGTCTATAAATCATATTCCTGCTTTTATTATATTATATTAAGCTCTGATCAAGTACGGAACGTTAATTTTAAACAAGATTTGGCGGATAGAGCTTTATGATCTGATCCTGGGTCTTGCTGGAAGGACCATACCTGGTAATTGAACATGGTGGTAGTCAGCCCCTTATTGACACTATGTTCTTGCCACCATTCTCAAGAATGTTACCTTTTTCACAAATATATGGCTCAGTCACTCCTTCATATCTTACACCCCACCAAACCATCAGTGAAGTCGTATAATGCCCACGTGACTAATTGGGGAGCTTCCTTAGAGCTTTGAGCATAAATATGGCCATTTTGTTTGTGAAAATGTAACTCCATTGTAAAAAAAATCTCATCCGTAAACAAAATTTTTCTGTTACCTCCCTTTGCGTACCGCTATTCAGTAGTTGTTTCGATTTCACCATATTATTCATCTTTCCTTCATCAGTTAAGAAATCATCTGTACGCGACATGGTTGTTCGTGCTATCTGCATTTCCCGTGATAAAATCTTTTGATTTCGGACTGGATCTCTTCGAATTCTTTATCTTACTGCTTGGACCACCTTTTCCGTAAGAACCACTACGTGGGCGGTCAGATCTTTCTCGGTCACAAACAGGGGACTTCTCATTGTACCTATTAATAGCCAAGTGTAAGGAGAGCTTTGCGATACCATACATATTTTGTGTAATGCAGTCACAGCGACTTCTGTTCTATTTACTCACTCCACTTTAACATCGCAAAATATTGTACAATGTATTGGCGCCAAAATGAGAAAACAGTGAACAATCGTATAAAAATGACAGATTCCAAATTCAAATGTAATATTTTTTTATTTTTAATTGTAACAGTATTTATGGCCCTGACTAAGTATAAATGTCTTGGGTGTGAAACACATCTTCACGCTAACACCTACTTCCCTAACGGAGCCGTCAGAGACAACTATTAACGATCTTTATGTATGGATGTGAAATGACTTATAAAATCATTTAATTTATATTGTCATGTTGTTTTTTTCTGCTGTCGATCGTGGTCATAAAAAAGTTGTCTTCCCAAACAAGTCCCATTCTTGTAAATGGCCTCGATTTGTATTCTATTCTTTTTTAAAGCCGATGTTTTTGGATTGTCGAAGGCGATCGGGCCTCTGGATGTGGTGATGTGCTGAATGCCGAGTGAGCTCAGGACACTTGGGCAACAGTTATACCCTTGTTTACGGGAGTCCTTCTTTGCATGAGTTGTATAGCGCGTGTTGCGTGTTACTCCCCGATTGTGGTCGACTGTTGTCCTATCGGAATAGAAAATAGGGTGCGCACTTGTGTTTGCGCACACACCTTACACAGACACAAGTGTACTCTCACACATACGGAGTACTTATTATAGCAATATGTCGGACGTAGTGCCGGTGGTACACGGTAGAGGAGGTGGGAAGGAGGGCAACACGGCTTAGCTAGCGTACAAAATGTTCCGACTGCTGGTTTGCCTTCATAAACGGTAAAAAAACATGTAATGTCCAAATTATTGACGGTCTCCAATCGCCAACATCTCTGCAAGGCGACACGAGAACTTACGTTTATTTATAAGGATCGGTCCTTGTTTTTGTACCGACTACCGACTCGTCACGAGAGCGGAGAGGCCGTCGTCTGCGATGTTCCGCATAGGCCTGTCCGAATGTAGCGGTCGAGCTGCAGGCGAGGTCGTGCTACGGTACGTGCGCCGTGCATAGGTCGCGCATTGAGTTCACAGTTCGTTGTGAAACTTGTGGATATATAGTGCACAACCTAACATATCTCAGCACCTTTCTTCTTTCAAACTAGCTGAGCCTCACGGATTCCCCCGAATAAATCTTTCTTAACATAATTTATATGAACGAATTATTTTTCGGGTTCTAGAGTAAAATGTTTGTTTTCGGGTTCTAGAGTAAAATGATTATATTCAATATCTGTGCCAAATTTCGTCCAAATCCGTCGAGTAGTTTTTGCGTGAAACAATAACAAACATACAAACTTTCGTATATAGGTCGAGTCACGCATAACATCATCAACATATCACCTCATTTCCACCAGCTCATGGCTCGTCGCGCTAACAATAACCTGCTGATATCCTGCGTGGGGTCACGGACTCTGTTCACATTATACTTTGGGAACTTGACATTGCTCTGGCGCGGAGTTCGTCTATGCCTGCAAGTGCGTGTCGATTGTCGGACACGTTGTAATCGTCGGGAAATATGCCGTGCTTTGTAACATCTATAGAGATATTATAAAATTATACCCAAACTATAATTTTTTCGCGTATAGTTACGAACCATGATGAGATATTTTTCAAGACAGCTACGTCCAAAAGACAGACACTCATATTATATAATCATTGCGTTGCAGCTGAATTGGGTCTGCGCGAACGGGGAGGACAATCACGCTTTAAGATGAAACCACCTCAGAGTGGTAAATACGCTGTCGCGTTTGCAATAGTTTGTGACTTTTTGGTGAATAATTTTGACAAGGGCAGGGTGCTACACGTCTGCTTCGAATGTCTAGAAACTAGAAATGCCTAAATAAAGGGGGTAATAAATCCGCTAGGTACTAGGCAGGCAGCAACGAGTGGTGATGTTATCAACAGAAGGAGATTTTTTTAAATAATGTTTAAATGGTTTAAGGGGCAAATGACCATTCGGAGCCTTTTGAAGACCACTCCCATATTCATAACAAATTTTTAAGCAGACGTGCAGCACTTTCCTCTTCCCCCAACTTTCGGTCATCGGAAATTGTACCATCTCAAGAACCACCTCTTCTCCCCGGCACTCGAACGGTTTAACATTCTCTCTTGAGAGGAGTTGTGTGGTTGATACGTCGCAGATTTAAACCTCACTGTAGATACGTATCGGGGTCAGTCCCGACGGGTTTCGGCAATATATATATATATATAATATATTCCAGCGATATTTTTATTAAGCTTCACAGTAGTCGGATTATTTTGACGCCAATAGACATAAGCGCATACATGTTATACAGTAACCCTCATTCCTTTCAATGGGCTACCAGAAATTCACAAACTCCACGAAACGCGGCATCATACATGTCAAGTTTTACGTGGTATTACATTAACAAGACGTACCTCCCTTGTCAGGCACCTCTTACTAAATCATCCATTTTACTCATTTAGCACGTCCTCCTTTTCTGTACACTCCATGTTATGTAACTTAAGTCCGTTGAAATATCGTTAGGGGTAATGTTATATGGATGGTCACCGCTCGCCTGCTCGGTATAGGGTATAAGTGAAGACAGAAGGCCCGCGCGGACAGTGCGCGGCCGGCCGCGTACCACACCACCGCCTGGCACCGACGCCATTACATCTCAAAAATGGAACTGATTGCATAGTCGTTCGTGCCCTTATCGTCTTCCTATTTCGAAATATTCTCTTTTCTTTCGCCATGCCTGTGTTATTCGAGGAAACCTCTGTTCCTTTGCTAATGCGGGCAGAAAAGTGTCGTAAGTGATTTTGAGCTTTATTTGCAAGTGACAAAATTGAACTTAGTGTGTACCTTAGAATTACGTGGAAATTGGATTTTCCTTTATGTGTGCATTGAATGATTGCGTGAAATATATTTTAAATGTGGAATGTTATATTGAGTATTATTATAGTGCAACACTGAGATCAGGATATTATATGAAATGGATATTAGAAGCTAGGTGTAATTTTTACACCATTGATCGGTATTAATGAATAATTAATCGTCCCGTGAAACCCGTCGCGCCGCTGTCATGGTTTGTTCTGTAACCTATGACTACGGACTATACCTTCATAGTACGGGACGCATCCCCACCATGCCAAAATGGCCCCCAGGTTCAGTGTACAACAATGATATAACGTAAGTGGGAACGTGTCGTGAACACGCGCACGCCGCGCACGCACGACAGTCGTGAACACGCGCACGCCGCGCACGCACGACAGTCGTGAACACGCGCACGCCGCGCACGCACGACAGTCGTGAATCACTGCAGGTGCTTCGTCCTTTTGGGTCAGCAGCAAGTAGTGCCGTGCTGCATTGCCGCGGAGTTGGACCGGCACGGCCGCAGACGTCCTGTCGCTCAGATAATACCGCTTCCGAGTGTAAGCTAGGCTGTCGCGTTTCGTGTGCTATGTGAGTTTCGGGTGGCCCAATGGAAAGGAGGAAGAATCAGGAGCGTCACATTTGCTTAACAATTATGCGGACGTCTATGGGACCACAGCTAGCTTGCCCCCTAGTACCTACAATAAGAAACGCTGGCTGAGGTTTATTTCTACATTTACGTTAGCTCACGACGCGTTTGACGCGAATAGGAGTGATAATCATTCGAGAGTTTATACAAACGAATCATTGTAAATGCAAATACCTACTAGTCCTACCTACCTATTTGGCTTACTCACCGTGTAGAATGTTTAGCTACTTTTCATTTGGCTGTTTCCTATTCCTTGCTCAATTTGTTATCCTAGACGGCGGCGCTACAAGTTTCGCTGCATAATTTATTGCACGTCATTACGGACAACTTCTCTATTTACTAAAAGTACAGTACCTATGTCAGAAGGAAGGAAATTACTTCATTTTCTGCGACATGTAAATAACCCCCCTCTGATCTTTGGGTATAAAGGAGGAAAATAGTATTACCAACGCGGGAGGAAATTAATATACATCATCAAGTGTGTGTTGCTACAATTTTACACACCGAGAGTTAAATGATTACTGTTGTAACTAAACAAATTGCTGTTATGACTTATATCGACCAAACTACAACTCTCATGGAAGTGCATCGGTTTTGACCCCGACACTGGACATTGTGAACAATATATTGGGCCATTTGTAAAATAATAATCAACTGGCTGTTTACCCGCCACTTCGTTAGCGCACAATAGTTTTATTTTGATACAAACTTTCACTTTTAGGAGTGCACTTGTTGGGTAACATAGGAATAATGTTTAAACCAAGTACAAAGTTAATATATAACAGAAACCTAATAAATATGTTGTTTTATAAAGTGACGACGTAAGTTGTGTGTGTGACTGCAGACTACAGAAATTTTATCAGTGGCTACCGTTGTGCACTGTGCAGTATACGATGTAAATCCCGTACGAAGTACAACTGCGACTCGCGTACATCATCTGCTACGCCAACACTCTTATATGCTATGAGATCAATACATTTTTCTGTAAAAGAATTTGTATAAAATCAGACGCTATTGCTGCGCGTTTTGTTTATGCTAAATTATGTCATCTGCACTGACTGATGTACACCTGTACCGCTCAGTGATGCACAAGTGCCGCGGGTGGCGCCACTGTGCGTCACCTGCACTGACTGATCGTCACCTGTACCGCTCGATGATGCACAAGTGCCGCGGGTGGCGCCACTGTGCGTCATCTGCACTGACTGATGATCGCCTGTACCGCTCAGTGATGCACAAGTGCCGCGGGTGGCGCCACTGTGCGTCACCTGCACTGACTGATGATCGCCTGTACCGCTCATGGATGCGCAAGTGCCGCGGGTTGACACGCTGCAGTTGATGCAATGAATTCTGATGCTCTCAGGCGGTCAGTCGTGGACACTTGAATCAAAAAAGTTTCTTAAGCACGAGCTGAGCCCGCGGTTTTACTTTTTCCACCATTCATTATTTCCGTAATAAAACTGTTTATGTATTATTTCAGGTTATGATCTATAACTATCAGTGCAACATTTCAACTATATCCGTTCAGTAGAAGGGCTGACAAACATACCTTCGTACTTATTACGACATATTACGAGATAGTTAGTAACGCGATAAATCGCAACTTCTGACGCCGCGAGTAATGCGTTACGTATGAGGTATATAGCCACAACGGCAGGGGCGGGGCGTAGGCGCTGCAGTCGCGGTAACACTCGACCTCCTTCGACCTGCTCCAGGTTGAGTCCGCGCCCGTCAGCGCTGTTTCCGCTGCGGTACGACGCAACGAAGCGTCCCCTGAGAGGAGCCGGCGGACACCATGCGGTTATATGTATTTACACGCTATCCATATGGGATTCATTAAACTATTGTATCGCGTGTCGGTTTCACAAGTTCTAAAAATAATATCTGAAAAATTAGAAATATATTTTTTTCTTCGAGAAATTAGTAACGTTTTAACACACTAAATGTGATGATGCTGCCTCCAGTAACGTATTTACGCTTATAACCTACCTTTGAACGCCCGTGGCAAATTCCTAAGATGGGCCCCCTGTTTTATCTCCAAAAAAGGATCACATATGTTGACGTTCTTCTATGAGCGGCCTCCGACCGTGGGCCGCCCATAGGCTGTAGTGACGCCTGGCACCTGCTGTGGGCGCCATATGTGCTGCATATACACACTAGGATGTTCCGTCAGGTCACGGACCCCACATGACAGTGTCGTCCGCTATCGATCGACACGCGTTGACGTCACGACACGTTAGGCCACCACAATGGGACTGCCGTCATTATTGGACAAATTATTCAACAATTTCACTCGTCAAGTTCGACCAGTGTGCCTTCGGTCGTAACTCAAATCACCTGTTCTCTTGACTATAAGAGAAACAAGAACTTCAAACATCGCGGTTATTCAATATAAAATGGTTCGGGACAAAATCCATAAAAGTAATTTTAAAATTATAAATATGTGAAGACATATAGGTTACATGCTTCAATACAATTGTAGTTTAATGGGCCAGTATTCATCTGTGCGAATGCTAGTTGCGTGCGCGGTGCGTCACGGTTCATCGCCTTGAGCGGATAAAGATCCTAATATGGCAGTGGTGCAAGATTGCCTTGCGCCAACGCGTTCAGCTTCCATTTTGTGCGACTCTGTCGAGCAGACATGGTATTTTATACGCTAGATATAACGGAACTCGTATAATGTGCTGCTCGTGGCTATGTTGTCGGCGGAAAGTGGCGCACTCCGAGACGAGCGCTATGGAAGCGTTCGTGAAGACGGCCGCGCCGGCGAAAGCAGCCGCAGTGGCGGTGCCAAGCTCACGTAAGGACCGGCCCTCACCGCACTGTACACGCTGCACACAGTTCTAGACCAGTGGTTCCCATCTATAGGATTAAAAAAATGTCCTATAGATAGTAGAATCCTTTGTGTTGACTAATTACGCCCGTATTCACAAACAATACTGTGATTTCTCGTAGTACTCGTCGATATACGGGACACTCTAAACCTGTTCAAAGACAATATAAGCGGCGGTCGGCGCTTGCGTCCCTCAAAATGAACGAATTATTAGGAACGCATTCATAGAAGTCTTACATCGCATTTTGTTGCTATGTTTCATAAGGATCGTTCGTGAATACGGGTGCTAATATTGTATGCATACATTTTTTTTTGTTTTCATGGGTCGGCTTCCGGTTGATATGTTCGCTCCTCGCCGTTGGGTATGGTGTAGAAATCATATTATAAATGCTATACGATGGATGCTTTCACACAAACTTCGATTAATATCGAACTCTAATATCGCGTGTTGTAAATCGAATAGTAATAAAAATCAAAACTGCTTTTTCATTCATAGATTAAAGATAATATGACAAATCCATTATTTATTGATTTTCATAATAAAGAAGTATAATTATTTTTATTATCTGCAATTTCACTTGTCACAAAAATTATTTGTAGTGTATAAATATTTATATTTAGTATGTAGATAGTACATATGTATGTGCACTGAATACAATGTATAATGTGTGGTGTTGCACGTTGCAGCGCCGTCGCGTGTCACGCGCAACAATCAGATGCGCGTGTCGAACGCGGGAGGGCTCGGGGGCGGGGTCGGCGGTGTGGGAGGCGGGGCGTACACCAACGGGCACGGCGACACAACGGGACGGCGTGGCGCTGAGAATGTGCCGCCGCAGCCGCAGCCGCCGCCGCCGCAGCAGAGCTCGCGGATCACGCAACAGGTACATTCAATATATCACGCAACAGGTACGTTATATACGATATATATATCATACAACTACTTTTATAGTACAAGCACAACCCATTCAAACATCGTTATCTCTACTTAGATCGTCGTTAGTTTTTATTGGTCGTAACTTCTTGCTAGTGTTGTTATATCGCCCATACTTCGACGGCTAATCCAGTACCCATGCTCGTAAACACAACATCCTATTTATGCATTATCTGTAGTCCGCCCAACATTATCTATAGACCTCGCTGAAATGTGAAGCTCCCGTTCCCCTTTCACCTCCACGCGCTGATACTTCCATGTTGCGTCAGTACGTCGGCCCGCCTGTGCCCGAGCGCTGACATGACGTCATCGACGTCAGGTCTAATTTGTAACTTGAGTACTATTATATAGAAGTGAATTGTAAAAAATCAAATATTTTTAACAATTGGTAGTAGGTCCTATGAAACCAACAAAATAAAAAATATTGTTTAGGTACAAAGTAAACTTAACCGAATTTGGTTTCATTATTTTCAGAAAATATGCGCACCGCATGATATCGACAGAAACTAGTAATGAACTAATCTCTATCGATATCATGCGGTTTAGGCACCTAACATTATTCACATTATTCGGAATCAGAATCGAGTACTAAAAACGATCCGTGATTTGTACAGTGTCTTACAGAACAGCTTGTATAAGTAGACTGTAGACGTATCTGTGTTATCATTAGCAATCACTGCTACTACATACCGTAATCCCTATCCTATGCCAGCTGCCCTCGTCGGGGCGTTCTCGCGGCACGAACAGCGCCGCGTGCGCTTCGCAGCAGCAACTGGCGTGCGCGCGGAGACTCAACCACGTCAAAGAGGTTTCCCTATCCTTCCTTTATAACCCTCCCATCATCCCATTTTTCTGTAGAGCACAAGATAGTACACATTTATCGGGTACTTTGCAACTGTTATGTGACGTGACATACTATGTGGTCTAGATGCCTTAGTTAGTCTTGAGAGTGTATAGAGTAGACCAATCAAAATCTGACATAGAATGAGGCCCCGTTCGTACAAGAGTTTTTTACGCGTTTGAGCACTACGGAAGATCGGTGTTTTTTTACACGCGTCAAAATAAAACACCATGTGTATCGTCTGTTTTCAGTTTGGTCCTGGGAGCGGGGCGGGGGGTGGCGCAGGGGGCGGAGTAGCGGCACGCGCGGCGGCCGTCTCTAGCACGGTGTCGGTGCCGCATGCCGTTGCGTCAGGCGCCGTCCGCCGCTCCAACGTCGTAAAGGAGGTGGAGCGACTGAAGGAGAACCGCGAGAAGCGCCGCCAGCGGCAGGCCGAGCTCAAGGAAGAGAAGGTAAATTCGTCTGTTGTGTGTTGTGGTTATGTAGCCGTAGGGCTGGTTTCATATATTGACTGGTTTCGTCACTTCCGTCCCTTTACATTAAAAACTTTTAAAACAAATATCGCTCATTAAAGTGTGTTCCCTAGAATTAGTGAAGAACGCAACATATTGTTGATTTAACAATGTTCAAAAACGTCCTATATAGTTTTTAGCTGCTAGTGTATAATTTAGTTATTCCTTATTGATTTTTAGTGTTATGATGAAGTTAGTCATAACAATCATAATGAAACCCTTAATGGTTAGTTTTTTAGTTTAGTATTCGTACCTAATAAACACTCAATATTCATGTTGAGTGAGCCTGTAATTGAATCTACATTTTGATGTGTTAACCGTACCTACAATGCAATAAAGAATTTAAGATAATGTAAAACCTGTCGGCAAACCAAATAAATAAAACAAAATAACTAAGATTTTCCAAGTGCCAATATTTTGTTTTATTTCAATCTAAAATTATATTATTTAAATCTTGATTTATACATAGTTCATATGCTATGGCAATTGGTACTAGTCATTTGCGCAAACATTGAAAACCTTAAATCTAGAGCTGCGGCTGGTGATTAATGTGAAAGCTAGCCGACACGACATGCGACGTGTAGGGACTAATAATGAATATAAATCTTCCCTCACACAATTTCATTGTCACTGTGTATCTTTAAGCTCTAGAAGCAGAAAGGTCCTGCAATTTTTAACGAGCCATTCTCTCTGCCAGGCTGTCATGGGCTTATCAAACTATGTTGCATAATGTTTACACAATTTTGTCTAAATTTTCAACATGTTTAATGGAACGTAATTCTCACGTCTTCACCGCACGTTGCAGGAGGCGCTAATGAACATGGACCCCGGGAACCCCAACTGGGAATTCCTGGCGATGATCCGAGAGTACCAGAACAGCATTGAGTTCCGGCCGCTGGTGGGTAGCGAGCCTGTGGAGGACCATCAGATCACCGTGTGCGTGCGCAAGAGGCCGCTCAACAAGAAGGAGCTCGCCAAGAAGGAGGTGGGTACTCGTCGTGCTGGCACCTCCGAGGCTGCACCTGTCGCTCTCGTGCTACCCGCGTGGAGTAAAACTGGGCTGGAAAAGACAAAGAAAAAAATATTTGATAACAACACAAAAGACAATACACTAATTTAATACAGAACAATAGAAGTATGAGAGCACAGAGTGCCCTTAGGCTGCGCCAAATTGATTATGTTCAACATAAGCTAGGTAGACATGCAATGGTACCTGACACCGGCTTTCAACCTCACCAGTTTGTATCTCCGCTCTGCTGGAAGAGGTTCCACAATAACAGGTACCAATATCCTTGCTGACTTTGAACAGTGGCCAGTTTTTATAGACACAACCAATGACACAACCAATGACTTTTACTATAATGATTGGATTGGACAATCCTATTAATCGCCTCTGTGGTGTAATGGTGCGGGTGTCATCTGTTAAGACCGTTAGCCGCGTGGGGTCCAGTATTCCAACTCCAGGTCGGGCATTCCTGTTATTAAATGTTTCTCAGATTATTCTGAGCATGCATTATATTATGCGGGATTGGAATGTGCCCTAAGTGGCCCTAGGCTTGCCATCTATAATATCATTGTCTTCAGTACCTTGGCTAATTGTGGGTGTTCTATAGCATATCTACTTACGAATTGTGGATGTACTTAGCATACCTCTGCCTACCTCTTCGGGGATAACAGGCGTAAAGTTACTTTCTATTAATTAATTAATAAGAATGATTCTCGTGGCCATATATCGACTCCAGCAGTCTTAGAGACTAAGCTGCTGCGCAGAACATTTTACAGTGCACAAGTGTATGCAAACATGTGCACTCTTTCTATGCTCCACGGGCCGACCGGCGGGAAGAGGCCTTCCGCAACACTCGCGATTACACCTGATGTCATGTCTATCGGCATCGCAGTCACTTGCTGGCTACTGCCGACTGTTTCGTCCCTACACTATACGCTATACTCTAACTCCCTGTCTCCTGCTGCAGGTGGACGTGATCAGCGTGCCCACCAAGGATCAGATGATAGTACACGAGCCCAAGAACAAGGTGGACCTCACCAAGTACCTCGAGAACCAGAAGTTCCGCTTCGACTACGCCTTCGACGACTCCTGCACCAACGAGATTGTCTACAAGTGAGTGTGCGGCCGTGTTGGGCGACAGACGACGCAGTTTGGTCAGGTCTCCGTCGCCGGTCGGGGCTGACTCCTACTAGCTGAACAATTCATTCACAAACGCTGCGCGAGTTGTTCTTACATTAACACGATGGACACGTTAGGCTTTGGTTCTGAGGAGCTGCACAACGGTCTCCCGAACGTAAACGAGTAAAATCTCGTAGACGGGCGCCTGTGTAATGTTGTCTTATAAAATGTTGACATCAAAAACGGGATTATATAAAATTGTAACTGTACAAAAATCTAGCATCTACCGGTTTACGGAACTCACATAATATTTTTAACATTTTTTGAGCTTGTGGGCTCCTCTGGAACACTTGACAACATAACATTATTCCGAACTCAGTGAAGTAGACAGCAGACAGAACACCGACGCACACCGACACGGAGCGTGTGAACAGGAGCATGACACACGTCCGACTAAACCTTCAGCACATTACACATTTGTTTGTTTAACAAAAGAATTTGTAATTTGATCGTGCCACCAGTCATGTGTGTGTGGGGGNNNGGGGGGGGGGGGCGCTAATGTGTGTACTTGAGTAATTTATAATTAAGTTATATCGACCATATTAATTATAAACATATTGAATATTCCCTCATCTACTTCATTTGTTTCTCATCTACTTTTGTTTGACATTCTCATTATTAGATGGAACAATTCTGCTCTCAATTGGTCTTTAAGATAAGTGTATCCGTATATATGAGGTAATGTGTCTCCTCCACGTCTGTTCGCCCAATAGTCTACTTTGTAATTAGTATAATAATACACAAAATATTATGTTTATATAAAAAGAGGTACATAGTCTAGCGACTAGGATGCTACACCGATATGTTGTTACAGGTACACGGCCAAACCGCTGGTACAGACGATCTTCGAGGGCGGCATGGCGACGTGCTTCGCGTACGGACAGACGGGCTCCGGCAAGACGCACACCATGGGCGGAGACTTCCAGGTACACCGCATCCATGTCGTCATACTTCACAGCTGGAATTGTTGTAGCTGGCTTATTTGTTGCTAGGACACAAGTTGCCTGATACGGAAGGTGTGACCTCTCACGCATATCGCCTTAAAGCGAAACTACTATGATAATAATGTGTCTTACGTCAAATTCTTTTACTGTCAAGGTCTTTGACTAACTTTAGTGGAAGTATAAGTTTGTAGCTTATCATGTTGAATGTTCGTTGCAGGGTAAGCAGCAGGACTGCAAGAAGGGCATCTACGCGATGGCTGCGCGCGACGTGTTCGCCTACCTCAAGTCGCCCAAGTACAAGCCGCTGAACCTCATCGTGTCCGCCTCCTTCTTCGAGATCTACTCGGGCAAGGTATGAGGCGCCCAGTCCTCAATACTGAACGAACTGATGCTCGTAGGAGAAGCATATTTAGCTAATGCGTGACCTCGCTAAATATTCCTATAAGGGTGGAGGCCTCACTGGATGTTTCCTTTCTGATTGTCCTGTTACTCCTGCTTTCAGGTGTTCGACCTTTTGGCGAACAAAGCGAAGCTACGCGTCCTGGAGGACGGCAAGCAGCAGGTGCAGATCGTGGGGCTGACGGAGAAGTTCGTGGACAACGTGGACGAGGTGCTGCGGCTCATCGCGCACGGCAACGCGGCGCGCACGTCGGGCCAGACCTCGGCCAACAGCAACAGCTCCCGCAGCCACGCTGTGTTCCAGATCGTGGTGAGGGCCAGCGACACGCCTACCGATCAGGCGCCGGTGCCGATGTGTTGGCCACCATAACATTAGCAGAGTTTCGCGCCTTTGAGTTATGAGTCAATCCTTAAACTCTTCATTGCCTACCCCATTAGGGAGCTGGCGTGAAGATGTGTTGTTCTTGTTGACTAAGCGTATTTTTGACCACACGATAGCTACTTCTCGTAGCGCGGCTACGTGTCTATATGGTGACTTCTAGGGGAGTGTTATTTGATTTTTTTACATCTATCGGCAATGCGTATGACTGCATGTCTTATTTTATTTTTCACCTGCAGTATTCTGGCCTGGTATATGGTAAGCTCGCTGGCAATGTAATAAACAGATCATATAGATCTCGTCACAATCTGATAATATAATTGTGTCGGCTGTACCGTGTATGTAAAAAGTAACTGTATATTTCGCTGGTATGGTCGTGGATATGCAATAACAGGATTCCGCTAAGTCCGGTTATTCCATGTGATTGTCACTTTTTGTGATCGCCAGGTGCGGTCGCCCGGCGCGCGCGGCGTGCACGGCAAGTTCTCGCTCATCGACCTGGCGGGCAACGAGCGCGGCGCCGACACGTCGTCCGCGTCGCGCCAGACGCGCATGGAGAGCGCCGAGATTAACAAGTCGCTGCTGGCGCTCAAGGAGTGCATCCGGGCGCTGTCGCAGCGCGGACAGAACCATCTGCCCTTCCGCGTCTCCAAGCTCACGCAGGTAATTACGACTGCTTTGTGTCCCGCTCGCATTCCGAGTACGGAACTCCGCACGTGGATGTATTTCATGGGCTGTCAACCAATGGTATTCATCGATTGGTTCGCGTTGGGAGTTTGCAAGTTCTAACAACTAATGAAAATGTTATCGCCCATCCGGCATGCTTAAATATAAATTTCCCGCACCGTATGCGGGGCGCTAGTAAATGAAAATGGGCATTAATATGACAACAAACAATACAACAAATTAAAAAGAAAAACGATATATCTATAACAAGATAATCATAAAATTTAGAACCGACAATCTACACAATAGCCGGTTTAATTACTTAGGCAGCAATCTTTTCCTGACCACCTTTAAACAACGAAGGATACTGCAAACGTGATTATACACAAGGGTAAAAAATAATTAAGTAAATACAAAAATAAATCCTTTCTTACGACTACTAGTACAAGTTTACCTAATTCAGTAGAGTAACTCTTAAGGAGTTATATTTATTACTTATAATTACGTATTTAATCAGTGTACAAATAAAATAATAAATGATGTAAAATGCGTAGGTGTTGCGAGATTCGTTCATAGGCGACAAGTCCAAGACGTGCATGATAGCCATGATCTCGCCCGCCATGTCGTCCTGCGAGCACTCGCTCAACACGCTGCGGTACGCTGACAGGTACGCCTCCACTTTATGTGTTATATACTGACAGGTACGCCTCCACTTTATGTGTTATATACTGACAGGTAAGCCTCCACTCTATGTGTTATATAC
>JAFELO010000116.1:598655-621210 GCA_017140195.1 Eumaeus atala
CTGACAGGTACGCCTCCACTTTAAGTGTTATATACTGACAGGTACGCCTCCACTTTATGTGTTATATACTGACAGGTACGCCTCCACTTTGTGTTATATACGGACAGGTACGCCTCCACTTTATGTGTTATATACTGACAGGTACGCCTCCACTTTATGTGTTATATACTGACAGGTACGCCTCCACTTTACGTGTTATATACTGACAGGTACGTCTCCACTTTATGTGTTACATTATATGCAAAATTGCTGTCTTAAAAAAAAGTAACCCAAGTAAGTAGGTTTGTTTGGCTGGTTCTTGGGCCTGGATTGGTTGGAGCCAGTGTATATATTTGGTTTTCATGAAAATTGTGTAGGTTCATAATTAGGATAATTATGAATGGTTTTTGAAGTCTATTTTAGTCGCTGATTTTGCTACCGGAAATTTATTGTATCGAAAATAACAGTTAGGGAAAAAGACAAGGTAATCAATATGCGTTATTAGTTTCTATACTAAAGAAAATACCGAGATATTAAGGTTCCTTAAAGTATTCTAGTTACGTTTGAATGTGATGTGTATGTCGCAGTTGGATTGTATATTCCATCGCATTACGGTTAGCCATTTTCAAAAACAGTGTCGTTTTGTATTGCAGCGGTCCAACAATTAGGATTTGAATACGGATGTGACAAATTCTGCCTGAAAGTGTTGACATTATACATTATTCAATGAAGCTGGCTCTCTTGTGATAAAATGGGTCAATATCAGCCTCTTTGGCTGGTTTTAGTTCCCAATTTTAACACTCGCGGCGGTGCCTGAGACGACTACAACATGACGTTGAACACAGAGAAAAAAAACTATACCCAGTCAGATATATATAGGCTATTCTTTTAATTTGCATTCAACCGACTTGGTTGGACTAATTTCATACTTGTTTCGGTCAGTATCACTGCTCAAAATCAAGATATTCGATGAGGCTAAACGTCAGCCGCCATGTTGAAGAAAATCTCAATGAAAATCGTTGGCCTGCCACAATACAAAAGAGCCTTGTTTTTAAAAGTAGCTAGCCATAATATAACACGCCGATGTATACAATCCAACTACGACATTTATACGGTTATTTAACGGTGTATTGTGTGTGTGGCAGGGTTAAGGAGCTGGGCACATCGGATGGAGGACGCGCGCGCGCCGAGTCGCCGCCCGCAGACGTGGATATGGAGCCCGCGCACGACTTAGCGCACCTGCGCAGTCTCAACGTGAGTACCGCCTGCGCTCAACAGGGCAGCTCTCGTGACACTCTGGTGCCGCCGTCGTACCGACCTCGTGGAGCTATATAGTCCTCGTTCCTCCTTTGCATGCGAGTTATTTTCAGTAACCGTATGGGCGCTGTCAGATCTTCCAGGTCGGAGGGGACCGCATGATTCGGATTTTGCAAATCCAAATACTCTGTACCTGTGTTGTAAATTAGTACATGGGGTCGAGGCTTTGTAGAGAAAATACTGAGATTTCGTTAAAAATAGAATAAGTTAATATCGTAATAATATATATAATAATATGGACAAAGTATATCAAAATTCTCTTTGTGCACTTCAGTAAATGTCATTAATGTCAAAATGAATGTCTTCATTATACTAAGGGTATCGTTGCTTATCATTTAAATGTCTATGTGCGGCGGTAGTTACTGCCCACCTGCTCGTTTGCAAAAAAATTAAATTGTTCTTGCACTGAAATTAAGATAAATTCATACATACCAAGATCAAGAATATGAAGTACCTTATATAATTTATTTCCTTCATTCTGTGACTATTATAGGAGCAGTCTTACGCTCCATACAATGGTTCTCTTGGGATAGATTTAAGGCGAGCGGGAAACTGATAGTAGTACCAGAACGCAAGACGCCAGCTGTGTCATGCGTGCCAGGTGTTGCTCAGCGGCGTGATGTTATTACAGGAGAGCGACATGTCCGCCGAGATGTTCACCTTCCACGAGGCGATAGACGAGATGCAGCGCGCCGAGGAGGAGGTGCTGGACAACCACAAGGCCATCTCCGACTACATGCTGCACGCGCTGCAGCGCTGCACCGACTTGCTAGCCATCACGCGCGACGTGGACTACGATCAGGACGGTGAGAAACTTTAATGATTGAGATTGAAAAGATGTTTGTGTAATAGGAGGTGTCATTGATACAGCCGGGCTGGTCCGGCATAACCGCAGACGTATCTCTCGCTCACGTGACGCATGCTTGTGGCATGTGGCGGTTTGTGCATTTGGCTGGTGCAAATGGTGGTGATTTTTGTCGAAGCAAATTCCAATACAGTTTGCCGATACAGTAATAACACTTCATGGGACTTAATAGCTGCTCATTGGATATTTAACAATCCTGCGGTTTCAGATACTTAACAGTAGCTATGGTCACGGTACAATTGAGTGTCAGAATTGTAGTAGTAGCTGCGCAGCGTCGCGATCTGAGAGCGGCGCTGGGAGAGACTGACCTCTCCCTCTCTCTTGATCTCCTCAATGCTTGAGAGTGGCGGTCCCGAAAAATGATGTCCTATCTGCGAAGCTGTCATATTGCAAAATTAGGTCGCCATCGCAGACCAGAGGTCGAGAAGAGATTAAGACAAAGGAAAAAGAAAATTGAGTCTCAGACTACATCTTCTGTAAAGTGTCTAAACGTCTCAATTGTTTATTTAACAATTGAGATACGAAAAATATCCGTTATTGTTGGTTTAATGTGAACATTCGCGTAAACGTAAGAAATTATTACAGTACTTCGGAATAATAAGAGATGTGAATGTAGTGGGATTTGGTGTTACAGGCGCGTGGGCGGGGCGCAGCAAGCGTGTGCGGTGGGTGGGGCCGCCGCGCGCGCGCCGCATGACGGGTGGCTAGTTATAGGCTATGTACATCATCGCTATACCAACGCTAATGCTCAAAACGTTCATACACAATACATTACTTCTAAAATTAACCACAGGAACTTTAATTTAAGACTTTGATGTAAATTTGACTTTTGAGAATATAATTTGTAAAATGTGAAATAGGTACTTAAAGCTCTAATAAATGATAAAATATAGAATTTGAATGCACACCTGATATCTGACAAAATGGAAAGAGTCTGGTATCCACCAAAATAAAATCATCCCAATTAAAAATTTATTTGTCATTCAGGTTCATCAATAATAAATTTCACAATTTTACATTCAATAATAATCATGAATCAAGTATAATTAAACGGGAACTCAGCTTTTCAGATGAAAACGATTGAAGGTGTAATAATTTTAATTAACACATTCGCATGGGGACGGGACAGATTACTTTGTGGGCTGCAGTGACGGTCTCGTTTGTTACAGCGTACGCGGCTCAGTGGGAGGAGCTGCTGAACGAGCAGCTGGTGGTGTTGGCGCAGTCGCGTGATCTGGTGGCCGAGTTCCGCTCGAAGATGGTGCAGGAGGAGCACATCTCGCGCCGCATACAACCGCGCCACCACTAGCGTCCCGCCACGCCGCCATTGGCGCCCAGCGTTAGTGCCGCTTCGTCACTAGCGCCCTGTAATAGTGTCGCGCCGCGCCGACACTAGCGCCGCGTCGCTGGTCTCGCCCATGTCGCTGAAGCCCCGCCCCGCTGCACATCTGTCGACGAGTTAACCGGGATCTATTCGCAAAATTTGTTACTGTTAGTACTGGATTGTTTTTGTGTAATATTTCTAATAATCTCTTCTGACTTTTCAAGACGGCCATCTTGCGACGGTGCTTCTATATACTTACAATAGCATTTCAGTTCTTTACTGAATTCTTCATGGCGGATAATACGAAAACTGTCGATGATGATGGTCCATTCAAGCTACTTGTTTAATAGTAGATCGTTGACAATGCTATTCATATGCATAAATGAGGATCAGTTCCTTAATTAGTCTTTATTATTGTTCATCTTACATTTCAATATTTCTTAGTTAAAATATATGCAGAATTACAACCCAGTACCGTTCCAAAAGTATATGGTTTGTTGTACACCGAATATATATGACATCTGGTTTCTTTATTAATTTGGCTCATATAGTAGAGTATAGCCGTTGTTGTATGTTAATATAAAGTTCCTAATTGTAAATATAACGCTTCAAAAGCGACAAAATATAAATTCGATATTCGGTCGCTCGACGACACTGCGACACCGCACGCGGAGGCAGCGATCGTATAATTGTGCTTCGTTAGACATTACGAAATTTTTTGTGTCATTTGAGGAAAAAAACGTAAGCTACTTTGTAATATTATACAAAAAATTATAACTTGTAGCTGGCCTATCGCGTAAAATCAATTAAATTTGTGTATAATATTCGTCCGCATTAAAGCGGGTCAGTACCGTCTGTATTATAAAGTATGTCTCTGGGGAGTGTAGATACAGAAGTAGTATTAACGTGTATGGGGTTTAGACTCTTAATTTTCTGGCGAAAAACAGTTAGTATAATAAGTAAGTGTTAATTCCTCTAAAAAGGCATTAGCTAAGCTATATAAGAATTTTGAATCTAACAGAACCTTTAGCTAATCAAAAGTGGTCCTATCAATTACTTTTTATCGAATAAATTACATATAGTTCCCACACCTTCTAAATCTTTACACTCCCTAGGTGTTCCAATGAGTGTTGACAGGGTGGGGGGCCCCTGTCCGGTAGTGTTAATATAGAACATGTTGGGTCGTCGTCATACGTACGACCCACATGGACGCCGCGTTGCAGGTGTATACGCGCAGCAAGTGCGTACGCACTCTAGCGGCCCGGCGGGGAGTTAGGTTATGTGTATTAACCATAAGTGACCCTTAACCTTATTGCATTTAACTTCGCTAAAGGCCTACGTCTAAATTTGTAGATAATATGAGGGAATGAAATTCTAGTGTCGCCTCGACGAGTTTCGGTATGTGTCATTGTATTTTTGTCTTTCAGTTAAAAGTGTTGCACGTATCACATGCCATGCAATGCCCCCTGTAGAGTTTCGTTTAAAATTTTGTTGCCATGGTTAAAAGTAATTAAAAATAGATGTATATAACGCAAATTAAATACTCGTGTTGTTGTGAATTTGTTTGAATGTTAGATGTCATCCAGAATTGCATGACAATTTCATTATGCACCATTTTAAGGGCCCTAATAAGTAAAACTAACTCTTACAGGACTACTTTGTTGTCCGTCCGTCTCTCAGTCTGTATAGATTGTCTTTCTGTGTTCGCGAGGTGAAATATGTATACAATGTTTTTTTATAGTTAGATATTTTGTGAAAAGATTACAAATTTACATATAAAATTATAGAATTTTTGTTAACATTGACAGAGGTATAAGGAAAAAAAATTCCAAAAGCCTCTGCAAATATAAGATCGTTATAATATAGCCCGATTTACCTTTGGTTATGGGTGTTAGAAACGCATTAAATCTCGACTCACACTTAAACTGGTCTTGAATTTAAATAGTTCGTATAAGTTGACTGATAGTAGAAATATAAAAGTACGTTTTTTTAAAACAAGCGACAATTTAGTGACAAGAGATTATGTTTGCATGGTCAATTTTAAGATAGTAATTCTATAATAAAAAACATGATCGTGACTGTTATGTAATAGCATGTCGTAATAAACCTGATTGTGTTTTCAAAATTTTTGTGTGATATGTAAGTTATGTGCGAATATGTGGGCGGAGCCGCTAGCCCCGCCTCCTGATTGCGCGCAGAATGCGGCGCGAGTGAACGACGGCGGCCTTAAGGCTTCTCTTAACTGATAACAAGGATCCAGTAATAATAAATTTCTGTACATTTCCTCATTTAGTTTATTTTATTTTTAAAACCATAGAATATTTTAAAAATCGTAAAACTTTTTTGTAATTATAAATAGAAAAAAAATTTGAAATATTAATTAAGGAAGATGGGTTTTCATTTAATCCATTTTTGTTTTCTCTTTTTGTGCGACTTATTTATTATGTTGTGATAATAATTATAACGTATTTAAACTGTAACATTTATGTCTTTTTTATTTGCTTGTAAAACAGTTAAAATTTTTGTGTGATCTGTCGATACGTAGCGCCCGACTGCCGACGAGGCTGCCATATTGATTATTATTTTTAATGTTTTTGGCGGATCACCAACTGTTAACTATATTTACTGGTGCTACGCGACGCTTGGACAGTGCTTGACTCGCCCGAAGGCGTTACATGACCCTTCGGAACCGAAATGAAACCAAAAACAACATAGCGAGTCTTATTAGGGTAAAATATGTAGTGGAAGGGACAGACATTTGTAAATCGAAAGTGTAGAGGTAACAATGGTTCTGATGTTTTGTTTGATAAATTATCAAGTGATTGAGACAGCTTGTTATTAAATGTACTAACGGAGACGACGCGCCGCTCTGTATCAGAGCCCCGGCCGCGCGCCGCCCGGGCTGCTTACCGATTCTGAAATATATTTTAACACCGCACATTATAATAAATTAATCGGAACTTATAACTTCGTTTTATTATTTGATACAAAGTCTACCTCAACTGAACTAATCGGTTCCTGTTATGGTTTATATGAACTAAGCAGGACCGAGTAGAATAGATTGCGGCTGTAGCAAAAAATTGTTGAACTTTGGTGGTCTCTTCACACAAAACTATGTGAAATGACACTTGTCATGGTACATATAGAGTAGAATAATTGATAAAATAAAACAAATATTATTTAAAACGATTGTATTGAATACACAAAATTATTTACAATCAACATGTGTGGAAGACAGTGTGCCACCGCACGTGTACATATCATGGTCCTAAGAACTGCTTTTTAATTTATTAACTGAACTACTTGTCCGAGGTTCAGGTGTGGGCACAAATTGAACAGTCTAGAAAGATGTCTTCCACTAAATAACATCCACAAGAATATTTAAATGCAATAATAAATGTTTTAGTCAAAATGACATATATGTCACAGGAAATATTATTGACACATTTGCATGTACCGTTTCGGTAGCCAAACATTTGTTATGTTGTATACAAAATATAACACAGTATGATGGATATATTTTAATTAGTAAGACCATTGCTTAGGTATTTTCATAACCTTACTGGTGTTAATAAATAGTGTGTATGTTTGATTTGGATAAAAATTAGCAAACCTTTATGAACTTATTATCATAACATTATCAGCCCTTATCGGTCCACTGCTGGACATAGGCCTCTCTCAGTGAACGCCCACACAACCGATCTCCTGCTACTCGCATCCATCCCAGACTGGCTACTGCACAGAGATCGTCTTCCCACCTGAACGGTCGACCAACACTTCGTTTTCCTGAACGCGGCCTCCACTCCAGAACTTTACTGGCCCATCTGCCATCTGTTCTTCTGAGTGTGTGACCAGCCCAATGCCACTTCCGGATATTTTAGTTCTCTGCCTTATGACCTCGTTACGAATTCTGTCGGGACAGAAAAATACCCAACATTGCATCGAGGAGGGCGCGACAGGGGGATGTTATTTCCCCGAAACTGTTCACTAATGGACGAGGACGTCTTGACGACTTTAAACTGGGCAGAATGCTCCATAAATATTAACGGCGAATACCTCTCACATCTTCATTTCGCCGACCATATCGTAGTTGGCCTATTCGTTGGAGAGCTTGCAGGAAATGTTGCAGAACCTAAGTGGACCATATCGTAGTTGGCCTATTCGTTTGAGAGCTTGCAGGAAATGTTGCAGAACCTAAGTGGACCATATCGTAGTTGGCCTATTCGTTGGAGAGCTTGCAGGAAATGTTGCAGAACTTAAGTGGATCATCTCGAATTATTGGCCTTAGGATGAACTCAGATAAGATAAAGGTCATGTTCAAAGAACACAATCTTCCCAGGCCGGTCAACGTCGATGGTGCTATTCTAGGAGTCGAAGACGAATATGTCTACCTCGGGCAAGTATTGCAATTGGGTAGATACAAGTTCGTGAAGGAAGTCGATTCAGTTGAGTTGGGCAGCATTCCGGAAGCTTCATCACATTAACTATGTACATTCAATTAATATTTACTACATATTATATAATTTAATTTAATAAATATATTTAATAAATATATTCAGATGACACTTGTTGAGACAATATTAAATAAACAGAAATGCAAAACTTAAAATTTAAGTTTCATCTCATTGAGAATGACCAGTGGAGGGTAATACATTGAGGTAAAGACATATTTTTGGTTACAGTTAATCCAATAACAAAATTCACAGGTGACTGATAATGTTAAGATCAATGCAGAGAGAAGTCATAACATGGATAACATAGCTGACAACGAGCTGTGTGTCAACAGTAATAAAATCAGAATTGTCTTGAGCAATTTGTGGACACAAGTCATGTCCTTTTCCCTTCCTTTTTTATTTTAAATTAGGCTATGTTGTTCAAATGTAGAATATTATTATTAGGGTGCGTCGAAATTTGTTAGACAATTCTTTTATTATATAGAATCTTAGGAGACTTGGATTATTATTGTTAACACTTGAAGTGGCTTGTTGTTTAACATAGATGTCATAACACATCATCTGCAAGTCCATCGTCTTCTCCCGTGAGTATGTGCGGGTGTCCGATGGCTGGCACGGCAGGGCTGTATTCACTTGTCGCCCACAGATACAAATTTAGTGTTCGCTCTGTACATTGTGCTATAAACCTGAAAGAAAATAATTTAATATTATTTACACGGTACAGCCTAGATGTGGCCCTAAACAGGGAGAAGAGGGGTTATTCAAAACAGTCTCATCTTGAGAAATGCAAATAAGTCAAGTGGAGGATGACATTAAATGTGTTTGTCTCTAGACAGAATTAATTGTACTGAGGCTAAATGTGTTATCAATACAAACAACACATTCACGGAAAAAGCTGTATTAGAAAAGTTATTGCTTATATTCTATATATAAACAACAATTTTAAAAAACATTAGGTGTTGCTGTGAATGTGTAGAAAAGTCCAATACAGCTTAATCAGATACTAAAACACAGATGTTACACAGTGTTCCCTGACACAAACATTAATAGAAATTGAGTAAATTTATACCACTTAGGCTAATTCAACTTACCTAACAAAAGGACGTACATCGCCTTCATTAGCAGTCTGTAAGTGTTGGTAGTACAAGTGCCTGTGTTGTTTGGCAATGATGACTGGTGGGTAGCCGGCCTGCATGAGTAGCAGGTTCATGAGCAGCCTAGATGTGCGACCATTCCCATCTATGAATGGGTGAATGTAGACCAACTTGTAATGTGCCAGAGCTGCATATCTGAAGAATTAAAACATGGACAGTTTCATAATATATAATCTTCAATTGTCTATAGTTGTAAATTAAGCAACATCTGGAATTGGAAGTTTATAAAATACTTATTTCAATTCAACAGATCAACAATCACAGATTGTAATTCAGTTGCATTTTCATCTTGAATAGCCTAATGACTAAGTCTATGCTTTCAGAAATTTACTTTCCTTGTTTAACTTTTTAAGAGGCAATCCTGTACTGCAGACTTGCAGACAAATCAAATTATAAAGAATTTGGTATCTCTCTCTGTCACAACATTGTCTCAAAGTAACAGCTATAGTGCATAATAATTGTTGTTTGCTGAAAAATACTTAGGCATATGTTTGTTATAAACCTATTGACATTGTATTATCATAATTTTTTATTGGGGAGAAAAAGTGTACATAGTTCACTAAATAAGCAGCAAGACGTTGTGACAGTTGTGTTAAAATTATCACTTGGTTATTACATATATTGTGGCCTCATCAAATATCTGGGACTCATTTTATTTATGAGAATAATAATCAAAAATGTGATTGTTATACTCAGACAATCAAAGAGTTCACAGTAGTAGGATTTGTATTTAAATTGAAGTATCAACATACCTTACTGGATGCAACTCCAATGCATCTTCTGAATTCAACCAGTCCAAAAATTGCCTCATGAGCATCTGTATATCAGAGGGGCCTGGTGGAATATGACCTCCTACATACACCTGTGTCCTACGAAACTGACCTCCTTCTAAAGGATCTACATGCCCTAATACTCGTTTATGGATTTCTAAGATGTCTCCCATTGTGATATCCCTGAGTCTGTAGAGAAGAGTAGTATTAATAAATTTCATAGCAGCATCTAAACCTAAAATTTCATTATGCTCTGCTATACTCTTGCCAGCCACTGCAATTCTTGTCTCTAATACACTTCTGGTCTGCTGTAAAGTCATGGTGTTCCCTTCTATTGCAACTGTATGATAAATATGTTGGAAGTATGCTTCTTTTTTTGCCCTACACAATGCTGCATTGTTTTCTGGTATAGATAAGAGTGTATCTCGTTTCTCGTCTATTTTTCTTAACATTTCTCTGTCCAAATTTTCTACTATACTAGCTGTCCTTTGCCTATTTGTTAGCGCTCCAGAGTGGTCAGGAAAATTTGTTAATGCTAAAGTGTACAGTTGATCTGCTTTGACTACATCTTGCTTTGTATCTTCAAGAAATTCACCGTAGTGATTTAATACATCTGGGTGCTTAGGTGACAGTGCAAAAGCATGTTGAAACAGCTTTAATGCTTTGTCTGCTTTACCAAATTTTTTCATGTCTAGAGCTGCATTTAACGACACTACCGCCTCAGCATCTCGCGCCTTGTCTACTTTTTGTACAATATGTGGTGATTCATCAACACAAGGCTCTAAATAGTTTCCATATAAGCCAGCTGGTATAGGTGAAAATGGTTTTGTCAATCTAACATCATAAGTGAACAACTTGTGTAGTGAAATTACAACTGCACATGTACATATTACGCTGGACATAAGCAGAATAGTTTTACAACGATCCTTAATCATTTTCAGTTCCAAGCTTTTAGTTTCGCACTTCATTTTTTCGGAAGACTTACACCTAGCTATAAATAACATACCTACTGAAATTCGGGTAAAGTCCTTCCTCACCTGGAAGGTTGACACTTATCACTGTATATAATATGAATTTCATGTTTTGCTGTTTCCAAATTCGAATAAAAGGAAAACACGTAAGAACATTGCTGGGTGACAGACTTCAGTTAACAAATGACATAATACACTAGTTTGTTGTGAGATTCGTCCTTACGGTCAGGCTAACATCATGTGACCATACCGCCTCGTCTGTAGTAGTTTATTTTTCTTTAGTTGTTTTATAAAGTATACGTCTTTAGTTTGTCACTTATTTCTATATATTGACATTAGTTAGACAATAAGAAATATCACAAATAATTAATAGTTTGGCACTTGACAGTAGATATCATATGTTGTTATATTTCATATTATCCGTCTGTCGATAACATAGAGATGCCACAGTCGTTATGTTCATTATGGCTAATCATTTTTAAAAACATGGCCGTTTTGTTTTGTTGCGGGATATAGCAGGATTGATGATACGGCTGAAAGAAATTGCGCCAGATACATAGTTCGAGGTTATACGATATTTAATAAAGTGAGCCATAATTAAATAAAGCGAATAATTATCGGACTTATTGACACGTTTTAGTTCCTAATCTTAGCACTGGCGTCCTTGCTTGACATGACAACGATAATAGCGTCCATTGTGGAATACAGAGAAATAAAAGTGCCATGCCCAGATTGCTTCGAAAGTGTAGGCGAGAGCGTAGCACCTGACTTGGGCATCGTTGATAGGTCATTTTTTATTTGCACTCAAAACACTGCCTAGTTTCATAATTGTGTCCATAACTATCACTGTCTAAACGCTAAACTTCAGCCGCCATGTTGAAGAATGTCTCGCTGTGACGATACGGCTAATCGTTAGTCCACCACAAAACAAAGCGGCTCGGTTTTTGAAAGTAACGTGTTATGTGGCGATTTGTACTATATGACTACTACAGAGAAGCTATAGATAGAGTAGGGAAGCCATAGGCAGGCGGTGTTAGTTAATAGAGAAGTACATTATTATCTTTGTCTATTAAATCTTGGAGAACAGGTCCATTGATCGGTGACCACCGAACTCATTGCAAGATTTGATTGCGTCATGAAAGGCCCGTACATTATTTATCTGGCCCGTAACGTGTCTGTTCCAATGATATACCCGGTAAGACTGAATCTATGATCATCATCATCACCTTGAAATAGGCTTCTTTCAGTCAATAGCAAGAACGTAGCCATCGAGAATCAGCTACTAGACAGATATGACATAATTGTTCTAGGCTCTAATAATCGTAAAGCGTATTACGTTTCCATGTTCGATGTTACGTGCTAATAAGCGATTGTAGTAAGCAATTACGTCGTAAAATTTCTTTACCAACCTTTATTGCCTTATATATGGTTATGAAACCCCAAACTACTGTAAATCCTAAGATTTTCCAGTAAAACAACGTTTAAACTTCATGAACTCTTGTACGGTTGTGTATATTCGAAGAGTTCTGTGATCATCGTTAATTGCGAGCTTTTATCACTATTCATATAATAAATCTTAGGATTTCCCTCAAAGCGACGGGAAATGTTGTGAAACACATCACAGCGTGATCTATATCTAGCGGTATAATACTTGTAGGCAGCCTGCAACCTTTTTTTGTTGACGCGGGGAAACATTTACGCGCACAAGATCGGCACACAGGGCATTTTGCAACCTCTGGCTGCCAAAGCCAAGTCCAAGTGCTAACCTTTTTTACTACTACTACCTCGTTTTTAGAGGAAGTAAAGATTGCAAAGAACGAAAAATGTGTATTTTGTTCATTACAGACGTATGAACAATTTACACAACGCTATGATAGTCTGACATTTACCAACTCATGTCGGTAAATCCTAAGATTTAAGACAGTAAAACCTTAACCAATGTATGGGCTTTTACAATTACATATATACTAAGACGCCCAAGTATCTCCAAATGCACTGTTTTTTTTTAACTTAGTCGCTGTTAACAAGTAACTACTAGATGATTGTATAAATGGTGACCAATAGTCATTCCATAGAATAATGTAATTTTCTCCAATATTTAGGCGATAGTGTAGCGGTTGAAGTGTAGGACCGGTGAGAGGTGGGACACTTCACATAATTGCTTCCTCTTGCTCTGCTGCGGATCGAGATTCCAGTTCAAATACCTACAATGCATAGCAAGAGCTATAAATCTATTAAATAAACTACACAATTAACTAAAGATAGAACTATACTTACTTTCTACAATAAATTATAGACGTCAGAAGTTGGGTCATCGTATTCACATAGAATGTATGTAAAAGTTATTTCTATTTTTTTCCGAAAGTGATTGTAGTTTCCCAAACAATCAGGAAGGCTGTCTGGGATAAAACTATAAAATTTGGATTTTTAAAATTCTCTTGTGAGGGCTTCTCGATGGGCAGCGTTGAAGCCTTGGGGTGGTAGCCAGCCGGCTTTGAATGTATGTAGAATTGTAGGACAGTGGTAAGTACCTTATTAGGGACTTAATAAATGTAGGTAGGTATTTATTTGATAGCCAAATAAATTTGTTGGGTCTCAGTTAGCGCCGAACAGATTACGAGTAGGTTACTTTTTCTGTTGGAACTCAAAATATCATAGTCAACGAATTGGGCTTCCTTTCCACAATGTGTCTGCAAGGTGGGGTCGACGACCGCTTTCAGGTGAACAAAAAAGGACGCGATTGACTATTTCAAGTGACTGTTTGGAGTTATTTAAAGCCATCTGAAGAAGAAATCATCAGCATCGATGTTTTTTTTTGAATCGGTTTGTTACAATGGATGAAACATTACTGTACGCCAAAAACTAAACATCAATCGAAACAGTGGATAAGACCTGGTTCACCACCCCCTAAAAAGGCTAAGGCTTTTCGTAGGCAAATAAGTTAATTGCTTCGGTATTCCGGGACTCGAAGGGTGATTATGATTGATTATCTGACCAGACTATAAATTCTGATTACTACTGTAACTAAAGAGCTAAATGATATAAATGGGAGATGGCAAAAGTGCATCGAACTTGATGTTGATTACGTAGAAAAATAAAAATATAACTGATTTAGTATGTGATTATTATCCTGGTTAGGACAAATACTTGTCAATCCGCCCTCGTAGCAAACATATAGGTTTAATCAATAATCAATAATATATACGTTTAATCAAAACTTAGTAACATTATTGACCGATAAAAATAAAATCGATGCTTATCTCTCGGAGTTGTTGCATGAAATTAGAACTCTTTTACATTCGAATTGAAAATAATCGCGGCTTTATTACATTATTGATCGACTGATAAAACTTTTTGATAGTCCGACATGCTGGCTCTACTTGCGTCGCGAAACTGTGTGTGGATGGTTTCAGGAATTCTGGACTGGAATAAAATATTTTCAATTCTCGGTTCGCTGTGGTTCGCGACGCCAGCGCAGATTGCTAACGTAATATAGTCCGCAGTTCACAACCGCGCTTCGGGAATTGGGGCGCGGGTGTAGTGCTAGATTTACATGTGCAGTGACAGCTGAAATACCGTGAAATAAATAACTCGCTTAAGTTACACAATTTTTTTTTATTTTATAATTTCACCGTCGTTTCAAATAAATAACATAACCTTATATCGTAACATTCAGATCATCATTGACATAAAACTATATTGATAACTACACATCACACAACTATCAATTTTGTTCCAAATGGAAATAGGACATTCAGACAGTTCCAGGTGGCAATGTCAAGCGTGAAAATACATATAGTATACTTAGTATACTCACGTCACGTTAAACACCTGTGAATTATATAAGTAATATTAATTCATAACAGATCTTTATTTTTACAACTTTTTATTCAATGTTAAGTAGCATGTGTCACACTTTGTCTAATTTTTTTTTAATTCTTCGTACTCAAACTACTAAATGTTTTTTTCCAAATATAGTAAATGTTTTACGACATTAAGGGTCAATTCATACTAGCGCAGAGTCGAAGCGCATCGAAGCGTCAATCCGAAACTTAATATAGCAAATTCACCCTTATTTCCACAATGTAATGCACATATTTCTTCCAAGGAAAAAAAAGACGCGCGAATTCACGCGCATGCGAGGGAATTCGGGCGCCTGCGCGCGAGCAACTCTGACTGGTGCGCGCGCATTCGCGCGAAGCCAAGCGGCTATTAAGCGAACTACGCGCCGTCTGGTCAGTCGGCAATCGGAATCGGACGGAAACTGTCTTGTGTCGAAGTGAATCACAATGGAAAACGACGAGAAATTAATTTATTTGGTCCAAAAATTCAACTGCCAACTGGTGTCCATCACTAATGCCACGAAAAAGCGCGCATTCTCGCGCTAATTCACGCGAATACGCACACATTCGTGCGACTTCGCTTTGATTGTGAGGAATTTGACGCTTCGATGCGCTTCGACTCTGCGCTAGTATAAATTGACCCTAAATGTGTTGCAAAATTGGCGAAGTAGGACGCGTCTGCTTACGAAGTGGGACGCGTCTGCTTACGAAGTGGGACGCGTCTGCTTACGAAGTGGGACGCGTCTGCTTACGCTGGAAGACTGTAAATCTGATGTACAGGTCCATGATGTGCTTTACTTTGTCTAAACTGAGATGCCTAAAGTCTGTGAGCTCTGTTGAAAATCTTTACCTGTGTGATTATCAGCATGTCTTGGTACATTTATCGATGTCATCATTATCAGCACTTATCGGTCCCCTACTAGACATAGGCCTCTTCCAATGAACGCCAAGATGGCCAATCTACTGCTACATCTTAGTACATTCACTAAGTAAGATTTTTTTATGAGATAGAAGGCAAACGAGCCGTGGATAGTAACTACCGCCGCTCGTGCACATTTGCAAGACTAGGCGTGTTGCAGAAGCGTTGCCGGCCTTTAAGGAATAGGTATGCTCTTTTCTTGAAGACCTTAAAGTCGATGAGTGGATGACTGATCGTGAAGCGATGAAGATGTAGTAATATTAACCTCGCCCCTCCAACCGCCGGATGACACTGACAGTAATAGATTGAGCACTTACAAGTCCTATTGCCATTTGAAATGCCACAATCAAACTTACATTCAACTTAACAATTGTATTTCTTCCCGAGTCTTTACACGCTAGCTGCTTTACCGGAACACTAAAACGTCCATGTAGAGTCTATTTCTGCTCGCGCGACTAACGCAATTACCGCGATTAATACTGCAATTTAACAATCACACTTCGTTAATTGATGACTAGACCCCGCAACAATAAGACGCATACTGATTAGTAAACTTAACAAACAGTTTGAGATGTCATCAAGGTCATTGCTAACGTATATGATCGTATCGACCGAACTCGCGAAAGTATCACATTTCGGAATTTCACGACGACTATAAGAATTTATCTACCCAACGTAAAGTTCCCACGCGGGCGCTCTGCGTTGATTTACCTTCGCAATATTCGAGACGGAGAAGTGGATAGTGTAACATACAGCAAGACCATAGTTATTAAAAGTAATGATCACAGATAAAGAATTAAATGCAACCGCAATATTTTTCTCTATAATAACATTGCGGCACATATTGTGGCCACAGTGTTTAAAAAAAAACATATTTTATTTCATCAACGAACTTTTTTGTAGTCATCTAACTATTATAAAATATCAATGACATTAAGCTTTGAGTACATTAACGTTTCATACAAGCAAATTACTTGCCGACCTCGTGCATTCTGCTTTCAAATAAAACTTTTACGATTATTATCTATATAGCCTCGTCTTACTTGACAGTAAATGTTGTCTGTACAAAACAGACCTCTGAGCTTAATTAATGAATACAATATTATATACTAAATTTGATGGCAGTTGTGTTGGCTAGAAAGCAGCATATTCGAGATCAACAACATCAAGCAGCTTTATTGGCTGCTATCATTTTTATTTACATTTTGAAATGAATGCGCAAAAACACTGGCAAGAAAAAGGTGAAAACGGAAACAATCAAACGTCGATGGATCTGAAACTTACAAGTCGTAGGTCTTGTGCTATCTAAGCTAAAACATTCACAATTATTTAGCACTAACAATCCAATATTCATATTTACCTAATTGTGTCTAATTGTTAGATAAACAAAAAAACATATTTTATTTTACCTCAAAATTGTTAACGCGACCAGCGCCCTCGGCGTAATTAAATTTTCCACTTTTTATTGAAATACCAATCGATTTGAATACATCAACAGACTTCACAGCCTGAACTAAACTTTATAATTCGAATGTATGCACTCCCGACCATAACAAATAGGTTATAAAAAATCACACATGAAATGAAAATTCCCAAACTGTGAACTGAAGTGGAATTGATAACTTTCTTGTCTTTGTGGTATCTTCCTAGGTAGGTCCCTACTATGTGCGCCCTGATATATTTTATAGTGCAACACAATCCTACGCATAGTGAATTTAGAATTGTATGATCTATAACATTTAACGACAAATGGAGTCAACGACTATCATAATAGAGTATATAGAACATCCCAGCGTGATCATGGTGCCCATGGCTATCGAGGAGTGGTACGTCCTGAAAGTCTTGAGGACGCGCATGTAGCGAGGGCAGTGGGCGAGCTCGCCCAGCACCAAGCAACCTACCTGTAACAAAACCATCTATGTTACAACATTTATCAAGCTTTAACTAATATAATGCGTATGCAATTTTTTATATTATTTGAACTTATACAGTATTGTCTCATTAATTTATAATTATGTTATAATTAAACACAAAAAATTGAAGAAAATATTACGATTTGTTAATAATAAGAGCTTCGAAATGTTTTCCTAAGAAACGAGCATGGCCTCATTCTCCCCGTCGCACGGAAACTTTTCCGCCGCGCCGGCAGCGGTGCACCATGACACGCCGACAGCGGTGCACCATGACACGCCGGCACCGGTGCACCATAACACTACCTCTTTCTAAGAAGTGTTATTCATTTTATAACATTTTAAGGATTTTTATCACTAATGACAATTGACCTAACAAAATAATTATGAACATGCATGTGCTTTCAATAATGTTATGAAACATGTTGCACATGTTGCACCCCAGTCCTCCCTCGATCTCGTTGCCATAAAGTAGCTGAATCGTCGGGATTTCTAAATACCTAAATAAACCGCGATATATGTATTTCGATAAAGTATTCATATTCTATTCAATATGAACTTTGAGATGTACCAAACGCAACAAGAGACGCTTTGCTTCTATTTTAAATTATTTACTCTGATTCTAATTCATCTAAAGGCGGAAGGCCTTTTCTGCGCCATCTGTGTGGAAGCTCAACTAAATATTGTTTCAGCTCACTCGCCACTGGTGACGGGTGGCTGGGATGTTGTCTTGGTACAAAATATTTACTTTGGATTTATTTGTAGCGCGACTCGGCGAGGCGACACGCGACCAAACACGCTTTGATGTTGTTATATATAGGCTGTATCCCATTCGAGCCATATACCTAATTGCCGGGTTTATTGTAAATTGACTAGTTTACCGCTATATTATTTAGGACATTATCCAATGCTTGATATCTTTTTGAATAATATGCTTTTCAATTATTTAACTTTCATTGTTTTTTTAAATTTCAATTGTTATGGGGGTTAAGTTTCGCGTTACATATTATGTCTTGTCCTCCCCGAAGTGCTTACGGAAATGAAAGAGAGATTTTTCGGCGCCGGCGCCTCACCTTATACAATCACTTTGATAAAATATTGATTAATTTGATAATAAATTAGTTATTATCAAATAATTTGAGCAGATTTACGTTAACTGTTTTTTTTTAATTTCAACTGTTATGGGAGGTATGGGACTAAATTTCGGATTCGTGAATATTTTGGAAGTATAAAAAGAAACTACTGGGATGATTGTGCCCAGAAAGCGCGTAGTACAACTTTCGTGTGAGATAGTCGATGGTGTACCAGGTCCACGCTTTGGAGCCCACAACTCTGCGGTTACTCACGGCTAGTTTAGTATCAGTGTATGTTCCGTGTTATATTAAGAACTGTTGGCTTACTTCTTGTCCGCCTCCCGCAGCCTCCTCCATCTGCGTCTTCACGTGTTTGGCGCGCAGCATCGGCTTCACGAGCCGCAGGCTCACGTACGCCTCGATACTGAATACGACTAACAGCAGGGCTAGCTGGCGACAAACAAACACAACAGATTTATATATGTCCGTTCACTTGGCTCAACGGTTGCAATTGGAAAGTGTCGAAGTTCTAATTTTAAATTTACTATTTTTAATGACGGCCTTGAGTAGTGGGAATTAGTCGTTACAGCTATTTCGAATATAAGTTCTAATTTATTTTGTAATCTACGTAATATATTATATACAAGTCACACACTCATCAGGATCATAGTAGCTAATGTGCTAGGAGTTTCAAATTGAGCATGGGGGGAGAGGGTTCTTTTAAGGATAAAGATGCTCGCTAAGACGGATTTTTTTGCAATTCGACACTTAAGACTGTGGACTGTGTCTTTGGGGATGGAGTACGCGGGTGAAACAGGTTCCTTTATTTTTATTCGCAACCTAACGCTAACACATATCAATATACCCGAGCACCGCCGGGCTATAACGTAATGACTAAGTGAGTTTGTAGTGTCGAGTGTTCAACAATAAATGTTCGCTCCGAGGCCCCATCTTTGTAAAGTCCAGAGTGAGAACAACTAAAGAATAACAGAATACATGTTAAGTTGAGTGACTCCCTTAACCTTCTCAGATCTATAATCACAAAGATGCACATCAGATCTCCGCAGGTATCGAAGGCCACTTATCATCACGTAAATGATAATTTACTATCGTCTAAAAATACGACACACCTACAAGCCTAAAGTCCTGGTCATAATAAATTGAACGAGCCTAAACTTGATAAGAGTACTTTTATCACGGAACTCCCATGGCCATCATCGTCTCGTACCACCATAGGTAATCGCGTCGCGATATTTTATTAGAGAGAAACCTCCAACCAACTTACTTAACGTCTCCATAATATCATCGCATTATTCTCAACTTCGCATCATATGTGAACGAAATTTCAAGTCATTTGGGCATAAGTGACCTAACTCATCTTCCAAGGTCCCCTAACACTCACCCCGACAACGGACAGGTGTAACATATAAAGGTACGCACAAGTTATCCGATGTATACCTCTTGCATATAATATAACAATTTCATTAATCATCCATTATTGGGATTACGTTATTTTATCTGAAGTGAATAACTTTATTTTGATTAATGATTGGGATTTATATTATTCATAGAATATACAATATCAGCATTCGTTAGTAATACAATTGCAAGTAAAATCTAACCTTGATATTAAAACTAACCGTTCATTTTCAAACGGTATTGCCCAATAAAAAGAAGCGAAGATAATTATATAATAATATACCTACTTATAATGAAATGTTGTAAAACCTGCACGGCTCATGGTTGTTAGCTCCAGTACTTTATTTATTTTTTCAGTTTACAATGTTCTATGAACATAGAAATTTGAGATTATCTAAAAAAGGCTAGTGATAATTCCATCATGATGTAGATATTGTTTGCGTCAGTTTTATCACCCGTCAGATAGGAGATTGATGAAACCGACAACGGTTCACAAAGTACAATATCGATAGCTCTAACTTCCTACGGTTCTTTATCACACAGGGGCTTTTAATTACTGATGCCCACAAACATTCGAATAGAGGTTTGCCCTCCTTCGCCTTACTGGGTTCCCATAAACAGCAAGAGACGAGACAGAGGCGACGTCTTCAATGTTAAGTTTCGCGTTACATATTATGTCTTACATGTTATGTCTCCTCCTCCCCGAAGTGCTTACGGAAATGAAAGTGAGATTTTTAGGCGCCGGCGCCTCACCTTTTGCAATCACTTTGATAAAACATTGATTAATTTGATAATAAATTAGTTATTATCAAATTATTTGAGCAGATTTACGTTAAGTGTTAATGGACTTAATATATTTGAACCGTGTCGTGGTCTGCTCTGGCCTCACTCTCAGATGTTTCTTACTGATGTCCATGTTCCAACGGAATTGCGATTCGTTCTAGGTTTCCTTTTATAGCATAAATGTGTATACGAACAATTTTGTGACAAAATCTTTTCAACAAAAAATATATAAGCTGCAAATAAACTGCAACTCGGTCGCACTGTAGCACGCCACGACCGCTCACAGATTTCTGTGACACGATAATTATCTTCAGCTGTAAATGGAAAAGTAGGCGTGTCCTCACCTGTATCCAGGACGTGTTCTCGAAGCGCGTGAGGCACTGCGTGCGGTAGTAGGCGAGCGCGCCCAGCAGGCTGACCGAGGCGTTGAAGGCGTAGTACACGGGGAACAGCACTGTCTGCACGCGCCCGAACTCGTGCCGCGGCAGGGAGAAGTACAGCACGACACCTGCGGGCCGAGCGCGATAGTTGCGGTACAGCGTCATATAAGCAGTACATGGCGTCTGTTGACAATCTGTTTCACTTGGGTCCGTTCAGCCATCGGTGTCATGTGACAAAACTGTAGGAGGAGGACAGCGGACAGCATGGGTATCAGCCTTCCCTCTACAGCGTTGTGGCAGAGCTGAGTTTCGGTCGCAATGCAGAAAGGGCACTGGCTCTAGGCGTCTAGTGACGTCAGAGCGGGGTCACATGCACGCGGTGCAGCCCCGCCAGCAGGCCGGTGTACCCATTCGTCACCTTATCTGACACATTCGACTCGGAGCTAGAACAATCTATAACATATGACGCCACAGACCGTAGATGACATCCGTCGTGTTACGAGTACAAACATCTGTTACATTTGCTCTTGTAAGTTAGATTCATAGTTAGGATAATGGATGTTACGCGCTCAAGTTTCACTGTATGATTCAGTGCTTGTCTAAAAGCATATGACGTTGTGTGTTAGGATTTATTTTGTCGGGCCTTCCTTATCCTTAGCACCATTATGCCAGCAGAAACGCACAAGCCCGACAACATATATCACTTTGTATCACGGTATTATGTGGGCGAGTGTCGGCCCCAGTCGTGCTGGTCCATTTCGGCTGCAATGCAGCATGGAACCTGCTCTACCGGAATTTCTTACGTCGAACTAATTATGTCGTCACTACTTATCACATAATAAATACATAGTATTGGAATATTTGCCACACGAGCCCACTGACGGAATAAAAAGTGCCAACCTTGTGCAGGAGTGGCTACCTGCGTGCCATACTCATTTGCATGCTTTATTGAGTAACAAACAAACAAACACACAAACTTTAAAAAAACTGTAGCTTTCCATGTTTGAACCGCTCTCGATGCCGCTAGATGTAGTAGATAAGAAGGACTACTAATTATTATTGGATAAAGTCGAAATGAAGTATAAAGGAAATGAGAAAAAACTTAAGGTTATCAAATCATATATTAAATTATATACGACAACATATTTGATACCAAGTGATTCGATGTTGATAATGAATCCTAAGCTCAGGGTCGCCATTGCAGATAATTGTTAAACTCAAAGATCTAATTTACCAAAACCTCTCCAGCAGAAGTGATTCTGACGACTACAGAACTTCTAAAGACACAACATAGCGACGTGTTGGACTTAACGCCTGGCGCCAGCAGCTTATGATAGTCAGCCATATTAAGTAAATACTCGGAATTATTACTGCTGAGAAATGTTTTTTAAACGA
>JAFELO010000116.1:672560-696444 GCA_017140195.1 Eumaeus atala
TTAGAAATACATATAATACATATATTCATATGCATGACCCAGGCGGGATTCATTTTTTACTCTGTTTTTCCAGTACTTGGCGTAATCTTAGTGCTCGTGGTGTTACTGTTGTTAGTCGGTAGCTCTCTTGTAGCTCTCTTGTAGCTCTCTTGTAGCTCTCTTGTAGTTCTCTTGTAGTTCTCTTGTAGGCAGATTTTTGTGTGCAGATTTGGGTTCCAGAGGTATTCGTATTTTTGTGACTCGGCTCTTGTGCTAGGAAAATCAGTAAGTCGTCGATATAGACTTGTCCTGGTCTGACCGTGCGGTCCCGGGGCAGGGGTGTATATGCGACTTGGTTGTGGCGTATTTTTTGTTTTCGTTGTTGTTTTGGTGTTGCTCCGCGTTTCGTGGTTGTGTGTACTCTGGAGGCTAGTCAGAATCGCCTCCATTTCAGCTTCCGTGACGGGTGGCGGAACACCCTCCTCCTCGTCCGACGTCTGCCGAGCCATCCTGGGGGGCGTGAAGCCTACGGGTGTGTCGGGGAACAATTCCCCGACGACCCTCCCCGGTTGGTCCGGCTGGAGCATCTCCGTGATGGGGGCCGACGGGGCGTGGAGCTTGTTCCGTGCCCCGTTGCGGCCTCCTCTGCCAGCTTCCGGTTGACCCTAGTGAGAGTCCAACGTGGAAACCGGCTCTTCCCCCTAGACGACGACGATGACGATGACGTCGGACGCACGGAAGCAGGAGACACCCCGAACCGTATGTAGCGGTGGTCCGAGAGTGTCTCCACCTCCGTCTCCACCCTCCACCTCTCCACTCTGCGTGCGATGGCCGGCGTGACGAATGTGACGTCCACCACGGAACCTCCCGACCACCGCACGCATGTCTGGACTGTCCCTGTATTGAGGAGGGACAGTCCGGCAGCTACCGCCCACTTCTCCACCTCCCCACGGGTTACCCCAAGCCGTGGACTGGGCATTGAGGTCCCCTGCCACGAACACCTGAAGGGGGGGGGCTAGCTGCCCTACCGGCGGCCCCAGAATTTCGAGAAACCGTTCTAGGGCCGCCAGATTGCGGTTCGGAGAGAAGTAAACCCCTACGAACGCCACTTCTCCCCGAACCGCCACCACGTACCCGCGGCCCCTCGCTTTGACTACGATGGGTGGGCCAGCTCCAGGCCGCACCACGATCGCCACCGGTGTCCCCAGCCCAGCTTGGACTGGAGGGCACGGCGTACGGCTCGGCCACGACCGCGACGTCAATCTCCCACTTCGCCATGGACTGTAGGAAGAGGTCCTGTGCCCTGGCGGATTGGTTGATGTTCGCCTGGAGAACGCTGAGATGGCGAGGCATATTAGCCCATCTCAACGTCCGACCCCGAACGGTTCCCCCTCTGAGAGGGAGAGGGAACTTCCCGCACTGGACGGGGGGCTTACAGGACATGCCCCCCATGACGTGACCCGCCGGCCTGCCGGCGTCCGCGCACAGCGTGCAATGAGCTAAGGCCGAACACCCTCCGGCCTTATGGCCGGGCTGATCGCAGCAGTAGCACAAAGTACTCGACACGTGCGCCATCCCCAGCCAGCGGTAGCAGCGCCTGGGGGCGTGCCATCATGTGGTGGACGCCAACCCGGCTCCACCTCAACACTAGTCTCCCGGCCTACAGCAGCTTTTTAGCTGCGGTTGCCGGGAGCTCTACATGGGCCGTGCCTGAGCCAAACTGATTTTACGAGTTACGTACAAGAACCTGGCCCGGGTTACAGGCCCCTTGTGGCGTAGTTAGCAGCCATTCCGCGATAATTGAATCACTTAGGCCCGAGATCGTTATGTCAGCCTTCTTCTCGGGCCTGCTGACTACCGCCTCCTCCTCCATTGCCTTCCTCAGACGAGCGGCGAGCATGTCGGCCTTTTCGCTGCTCGTGGAGCCAGGCAATTCTATGAGCCGCGCTCGTAGCCGACTGGCGTATCCGGAGCGGACCGATGCCCAGTTCCTCCAAGTCCACCTCCCTTTCCGCTTTAAGCAGCGCCGAAGCATACGACGCGCCTTTATCCGCTGCCTCCGGCCGTAACTTAAGTGTAACGGCCGAGGAGCGGGGAAGTGTCAGTTTCGGCTTTACCGCCTCCTTCCTCCTCGCAGGCGACATAGAAGCCGCCGGTGCTACTTGTTTCTTCGCCGGAGGCGCTGGTGCCGCCGGCTTCTTAGTCGCCTTACGGCGGACGACATCCGTCCACGCGGTACTCTCTCCCTGTAAGGGATGCTCCTCCGACCCTCCACCAACTGCTGGGGCCGCAGCCCTGGAGGTTAAGGGACCGAAAGCGGTCCACTCTCCCTACACTTTTCCCTTACCCTTGCCTTTTCCTTTCCCCTTTGTTGTTTGGGGAAGTGTAGGGAACTCCCTCTGTTCCCTCTCTGCTGCTTTATGCTCTGCCTGCACAGACGCCGTCCTCTTGGCTGCAATGGCCGCCCGTACCTCTTGTGCCAGTGGCTTATTGTCACCAGCCAGAGGGGGACGGCAGGGTGGGGCAGGAGGGAGCCGCATCTAGAGATGAGGCCTGAGATGCGGGTGTCCTCAATGTTTCCCATCATCTGGCAACCTCCTTCATTAGGTCGGCCATATTGGGAACTCCGGTCGCCTCAGCCAACCTTTTCCTTCCCTCCTCGTATTCCGTCCTGTAGGCACGAACCTCCTACCTGAGGTTGCCCAGCTCCCTCTGTAGGCGAGCGTTATCCGCCGTGAGTCGCTTCACCTCATCATCCTCCGTCCTCCCCACCAGGGACTCCAGTATATCCCTAATGGATCCCGCGGCCCTGCTAATTTTTGCGGCATATCCTCCTTTGAGGTTGGTAGACCTACCGGCCAAGTCCAGAATCAGGTCTAAATTGGACTCCACCGCCAACATGACCCCACCCGTCACACAACGATCTACGTCGTCTAAAATAACCGGAGTCATAGCCTTGTTAACTCCGGCCTCCTTCTCCTTAAAGAAAGCCCGCTTTCGCAGGACATCCTCAAACTCCTCCTCCCGATCGTTGTTCATCCGCTCCCTAAGAGCCGCCCTTGATCCGGACAACGAGTGCGCCTTTCCTCGTTTGACCACACAACGAGACCTCGTCACTACAGCCCCTCCATCATCGGAGCCAGAATCTCCCTCGGAGCCTTCAGTATAAAGGCGCTTGCGCCCTGACTCCGCCCCGGACAGTGACGCCAAAGACGACAAGTCCTCCAGCACCTCGATGTCTCCGTCGGTATCCCCATGGCGACCCCCGCCTCTACCCATCAACAAACCCTTCCCTCCCCCCGAAACCCATCCCCCCGACATGTTTCCGTCACAAAAGACGAAAACAGAACACAAAAACAATGAAAAACACGCAAAACACCAGACACAATTTCCGCAGAAGTTTCACCAAATTAAAATTTTATGTAAACAAACTGCGGAAATCCCACCACATACGTCCGACGACTTCCGTTCGTCCGACGTCAACGTCGTCGTCGACTAGGGGGAAGAGCCGGTTTCGGCGTTGGACGTGCGGGAGAGAGAGGAGGCTGCCGACGCGGCCTCCCCCGTCGACGACGAATGGGGGTACGAAAGAAGCGCTATCTGCAGCGCCTTCAGTAGTGCCCCTGTGTTCCGTGTCGGGCCGGGATGGGAACCCGGTCCACTTCCAAAGACACGGCGTCGTGGGGATTGTCATAGAGAAGCCGGACGGTCTCCAAGGAGGAGAAGTCCGGCCTTTTCGCCGTGGCCAGCCTATCGCTGGAGGGGTCCTGTTGCCTGCAGATCCGAGAACCTCCATTTATAGCGGCTGAAGGCTCCCGTAGAGGTTTAGTTGGTATTGCTACCCAATGGCCGAGTCCAACATAGGTCTGGGGGTCCACCCGGGCTCCCAGGTATCATGCGTAAATGCATTCCACTTCGTCACTAAAAAAAAAGGCGGGATTCATTTTTGTTATCTATGTCAGGACCATGACTCTGTGTTTTGAAGGCGGATAAGTATACAATACAATAACTCTTTGGTGGTGAGGCTAGTTCATTCAGATAGATCATAGATCACTTCTGAGCCACATTTACAAGTTGATTGCAAGGGTTACTACGCACCGTCTATCGCACAGGTTTGACAACTTCCAACCTCCGTAACAAGCCATTTTCGTAAAGGCCTTAGTACCGTGAACCACATTCAGATGCTGCGCCAGGTTATCCAAAAAACAAAGACAACAAAGAAGCCTTTGATTTGGTTGAGGCATGGGCGGTGCTCCAGTCATTACAGCGGTGCCACACCGGCTGTCGATATATCGAAGTGTTGAAGCGTTTGTACGAGAAAGCCACAATGTCGGTCTGGTTACAGGAATCAAAGTTCCGAGCCAGTCTAGCAGCAGTAAGATGTGAGACGAGGAGATGAATAGACGTATTGAAAACTGACAATATTACTTCAAACTTTAAATACCTACTATTAAGTCATAATATGAAACTTGCCATAAAAAATCCAACTCGCAAGCAAATTCTGTATCGATAATTTTATACATGACTATGAAAGTACTTGCGGGACTCAGGTGTAGGAGCTTGGGCTATCTGATCACACTGCGCAAATAATAAAATTATCTGTAAAAAATATTTAAAATAAAACATTGGCGTAAATGTATAAAAGATTACAGCCCAGAAAATATTTCAAAGTTTAAGATGTGCATACAAAATCTGTCTTTTTCTGACATGAACGTATCTACTGATTCGGCAAAAACCTACCGGTATTTTTTATTTTTAAATTGTTCAAATTATTCTATGATCTCTGTTTCCCAAAAAGGTACGTGAAGATAAATGTCCTTAGTAAACAGAAATAGATATCACGTGGAATTAGGATCTGTAGTATAAAGGAAAGAAAAATGATCTGGGACTTTAGATTACACCCTAATCTAGGTAGTAAATTGAAATATGATAACTACTCTAAACAATTTAAAATAATTATTAGACTTACAAAGCGAGCTCAAAACAATAATAGCATATTAGCATCTGATAATATATCTAGAACAATGTGGGAACTAATTAATAAAACACGTCTCAATATACAGAAAGAGCCGATTTTAAGAATTAAAAATAATAACAAAGAATATATAACAGATCCAACAGAAATTGCAGACAGATTTAATAATTATTTTGTTGATGAAATAAGGCCCATCCCAGACACATGCAACAATTATGTAAAAGTCAATAATTTACATCGACATAATGGGTTAATGTACCTAGCTCCATGTCTACCACATGATATATATAAAATAATAAAAAATCGGAAGAACACAAATAGTGTTGGATATGATGGAATTGAAACACAAATAATGAAAACAGGAAATGGATGTGTATGTGGTCATCTTAGTCATTTACTTAACTTATGTATATCAACGGGATCGTTCCCTCGTGATCTCGAATTAACTATAGTAAAATCTCTTTTTAAAAAGGCAGTCGAGAATCAGTGGATTCATGTAGACCTATTTCACTCATATCTATATTTTCAGAGATATTTAAAACGTACTTATAAGGCGAAATTAATTTCTATCTAGAAAAAAGTAATATTTTCTGTCAAGAACTGAAGAAATAAATATAAACATGGCAATATTTGACTTTTTGAAAAATATTTTCTGCGATTTGACACAAGCCTTTGATTATATGGAACATAAGATTTGAAAATCATAAAGCTTGAAGCGTGTGGTACAAGAGGCAGCGTGCTCCGACTATTATGTTCTCATCTAGAAAATAGGCGACAAATTATTGAAATAAGTCGCATAAGTGATACAAAAAATTAAATTGAAATAAGGCATAGATCTCTAGAGCGGTATATCAAGTATGGAGTCCTACAGGGAGGTGTATTAGGGCCCTTGCTGTTTGTTATTTATATTAATGATTTGCTGAACGCGTTAATAGAATCTATGACATTATTTGTTGATGATAGTACAATAACAATTTCTTATTAATTTTTTTCAATTTTATGACATTAGGATAAGGAATTTGTAATTGTTTAATTCCCATATTAATATTGATTGTTTACATTATCAATTTGCATACTAGTAATAGTATGACATGTTGATACTAATCTTAATATAATATTATTACCACCCTGTAAACATGTGTTATGCAAATAAAATATCTATATCTTTATCTTTATCGAAAGCTGTTCACTGTTGCACTGAAAGATGTCCTCAAGGTTCTGAACTGGTAAGAGCTCGGCACCAATATCATTAGCGAATACATCACTCAGCATCGTTTTGCTGACGATATTGTGGACGACTTGTGCGCGGTGGTCGGGGACCTCGATAGACTTCTCCGGCGGGTAGGTAATAGGATGAACTTGGATGAGAAGAAAGTCATGTCCAATGTTATAGCAGTTCATATGGGAAACACACTTCTTGAACTAGTTGATTAGTACGCGTGCCTGGGAAAAACTGTCCAGTTGGGTAAATCCAACTTCAAGAAATTGGTCGATCGCCGAATCCACGTTGGATGGGCAGCCCTCGGGAAGCTTAAGAAGGTTCTTTCGTCCAAAATACCACAAATCGAAAATATTCGACCAGTGTGTTTACACGTGGAACCGATACTTAGCCGCTAAATGTGGGCCTCTTAAAGAAGCTAAGGTGGTATTTCTCTACGAGATACGTTCTCCGGAATTCTGAAATCCGCAAATGGTAAGGGCAGGCCTTATTTCTCGCAGAATCGATGACCGTTTGAGAAGAAGTTTCTGGAGTGGCGGCCCAGTACCGGAAGACGGAATGTAGGACGCCCTACCCGGTGGAGTGCCGAGTTGGTGAAGGTGGCTGGGAGGGAGCCCTTGGATGCAAGTGGCTCGTGACGACGCCTCGACGTCTTCCGACTGATGATGAAAAAAAAAAATCATTACAAGCTTATATGTGTTGTTAGTTTCACACAAAATGTGTGCAGGCTCCCGCAAATGCTAATTGTATTTTGTAACTTTTGATTACTGTATGTTGTATGGTATGATATCTAGTATGCATGTACCACCCCCGCCATCTGAGTGACGCACGATAGACTCTGTTAATTGACTGATATCTGAACTCTTCTGTAAGCAGGCGTTTAGCTATGTTAATCCATAGCTCCTTCGAAATGTCCATCTATGCAAGTTGTTAAAAACTCAGTATGTCAATATAAGATATATCCATTTCCGAAGTATACTGTCGTACTTGTTACACTCGTTGGTGGAGGCTGGCTGCTGTATGACGATGATGTTGAGTTGATAGACTTGTCACGTGCTTTTTGTGTCTAGACGCGTTGTCATCCCCAGATTGAGACAAAAGGATACGAGGTCGATTACCCGCTCATAGGATAACTTTGTGGAGTGACGTTAAGCATTATGATTAGAGGGATGAACTTCATTATAATAGATTGCTTGTGGAGACGAAGGCTACTTGATGTTGCTTAAGATCTCTATATATACGACAAGAGACAATAAATAAGGAAAGACGCAAGAGAGGCATTTTATTTTTGATCCTGTCAGTGTGTCATTCCTCTCGTCACACTTCGTAGAAGCACAACATACAAGTACATACATTCAGGGCCATTAGGTAACCTTCTTCTTATTACTCCTTTTGACTTCCTTAGTCCGTTTAAGTTCCACTTCTCATGAATTTTAAGGAATGTTTCGCTTATAATAATCTAATTTAGGTTACATCTCTTGTGTCCATATAATGTAACTAGGGCATTATATATGTCGTAGTCGGATTCTATAAATCGTCGTATTACATTACGGCTAGTCATTTTAAGAAGCAGGTCCATGTTTGTATTGTGGCGGGCTAACGATTAGCCGGATGGTTATTGCGAGACGTTCGATATGACGACTAACTTTTTGGCACATTGATTGTCTTGATGTCAGGACCTAAACCTTCGAACCCAAGCCGGAATGGTTTTTTATTTCTCTGTTTTAAATTCTATTGTTATTGTCATGTCAAGCAATACCGCGAGAGTTAAAATTGGGAACTAAAGCCTTTCAAAGAGGCGGATGATGACCCACTTTATTCTGTAATTATATAGTTTAGAGTAATCTGTGTGTGTGTATGAGCTGACGTGTCGGAGTGGCGCACTCGTAGGTAAATACTTGAAGCGAGCGTCACACGCAATCTTATCTATGTCATATCTTTCTTCTTTGTTTTGTTAACATGTTAGATAGTTTGAGAAAAATATGTTTTATATATGTTAGATCAGTAAAGTTATTGATTCACGTCCACTGGTCATTTGTCAAATTTGTTTGTGTTTTTCTATTTTTGTAAAGAAAACGAAAGCCCCCCCCCCTTGGGCGGGTGGGCAAATAAACAATCGGAGCCTTTACGACTACCGACGCTCATGAACACCAGCATAATTACTATGAGGATCCGTTGCCCTCCCCCATATGCCACCCGTTAAATACAAGCCGTACAATATGTCACTTTTAGGCGGTATTTTTCGTTCTATAAGAGGATGTAGTGTCATGCACCATGCATAGAACTGCCTTCTCCTATGCAGCATGGCACTACCTCTTCCTAAATAAATTACTGTTGAAATTAGCATAAATATTACGTTATACGCATAAATTTCATAACCATGTGCTTCTAAAAATAAGCTAGAAAGTCTACATAAAAATTATAAGATATGCTAATATGTCACCTAACATTTACACATATTTAACAATTTGACACATTACATTGCAAGTAATACATTTATGACAGATCGGGGTTAGTCATTTCATCTGAGAGACAGAGGCGCGCTGACACAAATGTGTCGCTACTGGGGACACAGCGTACCGCCTGCCTAGAGACAGCGGCTGGGAGCGTGATCTGCCCAATGAAAGAAAGAAAGAATCATTTATTTGTGAACCACACATACTAGTACGTACAAGTAATACAAGATTATATTAATTATACACATAACTGTCGTGCGTCACAAATTGGTTCCAACTCAGCATTTTGCTGATTTACACCAGCTCTGGTCTTCCGTTGGCACCATTTAGTGAGATCACGGAGCAAGTACACATTTTGAGAAATATTATTTGCGTACAAACTGGACATCATGACACAATAAACAAAAGGAAATAATAAAATAAACAAGTAAATAAAAGTGATGGACAAATTTATTTTGCAGATTTATTTAAGGTAAGTAAGGGTTACTAAAATGTTGGCAAAAGACTTGTTGGAATTATGCATACATTTATAAATCAAATTAGAAATTAAAAAGCACTAGTATCAAGCATTAATGCTTGCCCCCTTTACTGATGTTCGTAAATGTATTTTTTTTGTCTGAATCTAAATGTTTGAATGTAGTAGTAACGGGTCCTGATGGCATCGGACATCCAGAAGGAGACCACGAAGAGGGCCACAATGGAGGAGCTGATAATCGCCCGCTGTAACCAATACCGTTGAAACCAACTCTATATATACCTTTCCAAATTACATACCCACTTCTTTGAAAAATAAAACGGTAACGCCATACCACGTTGAATGCACCGGCCCTCGTCCGATCACCGAAGTCAAGCAACGTCCGGCGCAAATACTTGGATGAGAGACCTCCTGAGGATACCGCACGATGTTGGCCTCCTTCCCTTGGCCAATACGGACCCCTTCACCGAGGTGATAAGAGTTCCCTCGCGACCTAACCCGGGTTATGAGGTTCACCTCGGTGTCCGAATTCGGGACAGAAATGTCTTGGAAGACGACCACACGCGGGCAGCCTTCGCAATAGACAACCTATCTACAGATTAAAATTATTTGTGGTTTTCTAAACTTAAATATTTATTTGCCGTTTTTATTAATTGAACTATAAATATAAGCTAAATGTGTTTTTATGCAAGTAAAAATATATCTAGTATGTGGGGCGCTGAGAAGAAGCTTTTATCAACCTTTGCAAAACGTTTTTGTCTTTTAACATAAGACAATGTCACCCGGCTAGTAAACTGCACCCACATCTGAATCACCTGAAAATGTCGATTTGACGTAGAATTGAGCTATTACAAAATGTTTATAAACATAGAAGCTATTGCACAAACAATTTGCACCTACATTTATCGTGGGGAAAATTTTGATACGTTCGTAAAGGTTTAGTTAAATAATAGTCAACGAAGTCGCAACTGTGCCCGCGAGGTAATTAGTAGGTAGGTAACGATAAATATCTATTTACTAAAATTATTAATCATTCGCATCCAAGTTTCGCACATTAGCACATTCCAGTCTATTACACGTAATATGTTTATATAAGGCCGGTAAGCCTTTAGGAGCGGAAGAAACAATCACTAGAGAATACGGTACGATCCATCTGCTATCAATTATCTCGCATAACGTCGCGTAGCCATGTTATTAGGATTTACTGCCATCTAACATGACGTAGTTGTTGTGGGGCAGTAAATCCGCTATTTTGTCGACGCACCTGTGATAATTTCGAGTATTGTCGTTTTAGATTACTTTCTTTTTTCTAAATTCTGACGTCGGTGTGATTTTTGCTAAAAGTCGAAAAGACTCGGTTTGGTCTTTACAGTTTCAAAATTGTCAGAAGTCTTTATTCAAATGATTTTTTTCCAAAATGTCTACTTTAATTTGCTGTTGGTTTTTATGAAAAAAATAATTAATTTAGTATTTAAAATCTTGCGGGTATCCCGCATTTTGACATATACGGGCCCCCGCGTAGGAGCACCATGCAGCAGCCATGTTTTTCAATCGGTGCGAGCCTCCGCCGAGCTCCGCTGATGTCAGCATGTGCTTGTTCCAGCCCGTGACACACTTTTTCCTCCTAATGAGATCGCTGCCGACATATGTGTATTAGGCACTCTATTAAATACTAATACTAATTTCTAAGTGGGCATTATTCTTACACATTTTGTGAGAACATGTAAATACATTGATTGGGAAAATCTATTAATTTTAATTTGTTATTACAATGTTCATAGTACCTGTCTACTTGATCACGATTTCTTTCTCCCCAGCGTATTTTATTACTAAATAAATTCCGGATTAATATCTGCTGATGAATTTTAGTTAAATTACACTCAAACAATACGAGGTAATGATCAGACTGGTAAACCCCATACGAGACAGATGCCTTAGTAATTAAGGTTTAGCCGCGCTTGCCATCACACAGTGATCTAGCCACCTTCTCGAGACACTCGCTTGACAAACAAATGTATGTGTATCTTTTGGCAGCAGCTCATCGTCGGCTCAGAACCTTGTCTGTTCATTACAAACATTTATTTGTAAATTAAAAGACCGAGAGCCGGGGTTAGCATTAAAGTCTCCCAACATAAGTACACACTCAACATTATTTCTTTCAATTACAGCTATAATCTACAGCTAAACAGGGGGCTAAAGATCAGGTGGAGGAATCGCTCTCGGTACCCCTCTTATAAGAGGAGGGGACCAAAGAGCAACAGGAGGAGACGCTTTTGCGCACGGGGCAAGGGGCGAAGATGGGAACCTCACCTCATTACACTGTCCCAAAGTCCGTGGGGTTGTCCTGTAGTGCGGGGCAACCCCATCTGTGGAGGTGGAGTTGGTCCACTAGCGGGCGGACTAGCCGTCGAGGTGTCCTGATGACACGGAAAATATCAACATAGGACGATTCTCGTATACAACGTTTATCGCAACTAGCCTATCACTCAAATGCTTCACAATAGAAATCGATGTAAACACTGTTTTTTCCCACAGAATCGCCACTCCACCATACGGTCGTCCTGGGAGCACTTTGATAGATCTGTCAATGGCGGACTTGTACGCGTAGTTATCGATTAGGTATCCTAAGTATCCTATGTCGTGTGCCCAACTCCAGGTTTCATGTAGGGCTACTAAGTCGGCAGACTTGCACAGGTTTTTCACACACTCCTTTGACCTGTTTCCTCCTCTGCAATTAAAAAAGCATATTTTTATTGTATTTCTATCATTCAGATCCATTATTAGGAGTCTTGTTTGCAGCTGGGAGCTTAGTCTTACATGAATCCTTATTCTTTTTAAAGAACACGAATCGCCTAAAACCTATTCCTTCGGGTCAAAGGCTATCGTCTAAAAATATATCTAATTTATTTTGTGAGACCTAACGCCTGTTTCCTTTCTGATTTCATATTTATTTTCTCACGCTTACACTAGTCTTGGTTCTAATGTAATCACATATATCAGACTCCGTTGTATGTCTGTCAACATTAAACACAAAAGCGGAATAAATGATTCTGCCGCCTTAGAGCTTCCCATCGGACTACATGGAGCTGTGCCGGTTCTACCTGTGAATCTACTTCTAAACTTTTTATGTCGAATAACTGTCCATTCACCACTGCCTGCTACTTCCGCCACAGTCAGCTGTTTTCTTACATCACATTCCTTACCATTCATTTTTACTAAAGTCGAATTCACGGATGAAAGCGCGACAGAATTGTCCTCAACCCCGTTTGATTGTGTTGATCGTGCGATATTGCAACTGTGTATCTGGGAAACGTTACCGGTACCGGCTACCTGTTGTACAGTGTCGAAACGTTACCGGTACCGGCTACCTGTTGTACAGTGTCGAAACGTTACCGGTACCGGCTACCTGTTGTACAGTGTCGACGCGAGTCCTTGGCGGCTCTGAGCTTGATGATTTACTCAGCGCCGGCGGCGATAGCTCAGATATTTGCGACAGTCCTAATAGTCAAATAGTCAATGTAATCAATAGGACACGGGGCTATTCATCGATATTTCTTCTCCTTTCCCTCCTTGTTATGCTAGTCTTGTTGCGACAAGAAATAAATCACATATACACATAACCTTCCTTGGTTACATAATTTTCTTTTATGTGATTTATTTCTTGTCGCAACAAGACTAAGTCTTTCAATAGCTTCGTTAGGTCGACATGGTCAAAACAAACTGGAGGTAATTTATCTCGGCTGTAGGCTGTAGGCTGTAGGCTACAAACTCCGGCAATTGATCAGGTTCAACTGTTCTTAACACTGTCAACACAACTTCGAGTTCCTTTTCTTTTTTGTGTTTTCGTCTGGATACAAGCTTTTGTTTTGTTTTAACAGGTGAAAACAGTAACTTTTTGGCACCGTCACTGTCATCTTCTGAGAATGCCGATAAACAGATTCTAATTATACTTTCATTATCCATGACAACCAGTTTATTCCGAATAAATGCTAACAGTTCACAGATAACTTCACAGGTCTCACACTTGTGCGTATTCACATTATTCTCAGTAATGTTATAATAACTTCGGTGCATGACCTCAACATCAAAACTAAGAGGCACCACGAGTACCGAAGGTGGTCAGGAGAACAGATAGATTGAAAAAATATATAAGCATTTTACATATATTTATTTCATTATATGTATAGACTGTTAAAACTTTTTTGATGCAAATTACAGTTATGTATCTTGTGTTACTTGCCAAATTAACTGTCAATAGCGAAATCATACAAAGGATACAATGGAATTTTAGTAAATTACAGTGTAGCTGGGGCACGCCACCGCCCTATTAATCATAATGCTTAAAAGCTCCTCAAATATTGATCAAGAAGACAAAGACGACCATGTGATTGTCGATGTCATTGTATTAGGATGCAGTTTGCCGGGAGTGGTGGCTGCTCATAAGTTGAAGAAGAGGTTTGGAAATACCATGGAAATTGTAGTATTGGATCTTGTTCATACACCAAAAACTAAAAGTATCGTGGCATTTCAAGCTCAAGACGAGGAGAGCGAGGAATACGTTTACGATGGGACAGCTAGAGATTTAATCGACAATTTAGCAAAGTTTTACCTAAAAATGTATGCAAAGGAGTTTCAGATTATATTACCTGAAGGAATCACGGACCCAGAGCAATTTAAAACAAATTTAAATAAAGTGTTTGAACATAAAAATGGCAATGTTGTGACGTATGCAGACAATCTACACGATTTTCAATATCTGAACGTAATAGAAAAACTTGAACTAAATCAATACCATAGGTTATTAGAGGAGTATATGAAAGATTTATTCCAGTCCAATAAAGCTTGCGATGCGGTGGAAACAGGACAGCTGCTATATTATGATCATACATCCATGGAGCAGCATATATGTTACGAACTTTTGTTTCCTACCTCAAGAGAAATAATGCGAACTATAGTTAGATTGGTATGCGGTGTAGCATCAGATGATGTGTCACTATTGTTCTATCTTCACCAGTGCTATAGAACAGGTAGTGTTAAGAACCATTTGGATGGTAAGAATACAAGGTTACGTGAAAAACTTGTAGGATATTGTAGGAAGACTCTCTCGACCCAATTACTGAAAAGTATTGCGAATATTACTTTTTCAGCAAAACCAATCAAAGAAATAAGTTCATTTACAGGAGAAAAGGTTATATTGAGATCGCCCAAAGGAGATACAAGTTATGTTTGTAACCTTCTTGCTATGGCTCTGAAGCCCGATGAGCTATCGAGCATAAATTTCGCATCAGAGTTGGTATCTAAATCTGAAAGAGTTTTATTCTCAACCATGAAAAAAGGCAAGGTAAAGAAATTTCTTATACAATACGAAGAAAACTTCTGGCGTAGGGATGGTTTTAGTGGAGACATATTCAGCCTCCGAGGTCCTATTATTTGGGCAACTGAGCGACCAGAGTTTGAATCTACAGGAAGTGTAGCACATAATGCTACACTGATAGGATATTTACAGACCAACGATGAAAATGAAGGTTCCCAACCGAATGTGAAAGAACAACTGATACGCCTTTATGGCGCAGAGGCAGCAAAAATAGTTAGCTATGACGAATCAAATATAGACGATATATATATACCATTGTGTGGGAATTTTATAGCTTTACGAAGATTACTTCATGAATCAAGACATCATAAACTCGAATGGGGTGCCTTGGATGTGTTCGCAGATGGTGATGTAGCGTCCGCCTTAGAAGCTGGACATAATGCCTATTTGCACTTACTCGATTTCCTACGACCTCAGGCTCAAACCTTCGAAGATTTAAGTGTAGCTAATTGGCCGACAGTCCTGAATGATGTCAGTCCGTTTAGACGGTGGAGCGCCAGGTTCAACATATCGAGCGGTGTTAGACTTATAGTGTATACAGCCGCAGCATATGTAGGATTTCGGCTTGCACGCCATTATTTAAATAACCGTAATTGAATCATGTGAAAGTCTGTTCGAACCGCTCATCACGTTTTTTTACTTGTTTGTAACTTTATAAAACCATCTGATTTGCACTGCGCTTAAATTGTTATTTCTCATAATATCTTTTTCTATTTCTTTGAGAGCTGGAGTCTGGGTACAATTCAACTTCAGCTGGCGTTTCCATATACATAAGTAATGCAAAATAAATTATGATAATATATTATATGTATGAATTTCACGGTTGTAAATGAAATGATTAAGAAAATGAAATCTATGTAAAAAAAATGCAGGCCGCTATAGTACGTCTGACACGCTATAATTTGTTGAGAATTCCATTCAATATGTTTCTGTTATACTTCCTACATTTTAAATATTTCGCCCATTTTTTTGTAAACACAAACGAAGCCGCAATTATCTGCTAGTATTCAATATACGTAAATTGTTAACTTTTTGTTCCCTGTTTTTTCATTAAGTTTGTATCCTGTTACTTTGATGAACTTGATGGCGCCCTTTTGAAGGGCGTCTATATGCGGAGCGACTGACCTTCGGGAAATGATTGAGAAGCTGCACTAATCGGGTCAAGTCCAGGCGACGGCATGCATCTCAATATTATGTGATAGGACAACTTTTATACATGATTAGAATATATTGACATAAGGTTGATGTTGCTGTGGTAAAAAAATCGACTATTTAACGTAAGTAATGTATTTACATCGCATCGACACACGCTGGCTGTGTTGCCGATGAGCGTAGGATTTTGCACCTCACGGAAGCCCTCAGCCGCTTTAAGAGAAGGAAGAGACCACGGATAAAAAAATAGCATTAGGCAGCTAAATAGCTGGCCTATTACCGAAAGATTTTTATAGCCAGAAAAATAATACACTTGTTAATTCAAATTTTTAAAATATTTTCACTACTTGTGTAAATATTAAGCTTGCCTTTGTCTTATTGTTTTCCAACATAAGCTACCCCATTTGTTAAGCGTTTACTTTTAGGACAGTAGTCCTCCATTATTCTATATACCAGCTGTTCACTTACAGCAACGCCAAGTTTATATAGTAAGCTTTGGTGCAATCGATGCCTTGATGTAATTAAAACATTAGACAGTTAAAATATTAGATGTAATTAAATTATTAAATTAAAATCTTAGAGTTCATTCTCCTAGCTCATTGTGTATTGGTAATCCGGCTAAACCATGATTGCTATGTAATTTCTACAGGCGCTGACATTAAATACTAATTACGTATGTAAGTGTCCTGGCAAGTGCTATCTTATCTTACTTAGTTAAACAATCAGTATTTGTATGTTAACTCTATCTGAAACAGCTCTAAATTAGTACTTACATACTTGTAGCATAATTTTTAATGCAATATCCTCATTGCAAATTTAAAAACTCGTATACTTTTGGAAACGTAAAAGTTCGAGAAAAATGTCGAATAATTTCTCCTGAAAAAAGAAATTCTTAGCACCCCTCCCTCTCACCATAAAGTGACACCTATGCTGTAGCATTTTGTGTCGTTTGTGAGTAGTCAGTGGCCCGTTGCTGATGAGGAGGAAATGACGGCAACGCTCTGTATAACAATTATCTGAATTTCTTTGGGCGGCAGTAGGTAGGCTCCGATTTCTTGTTTGTCCCCTTATGCGATATAAACAAAAAGGAAGAATCGTTATTTGTTAATGGCGGAAGTTCGGCGAAAATGAGCAATTGAGTAGGAAGAGGAAATAGATTAAAACAGAAGAGTTCTGCATCACTGCACACTGAAGCCCGCTGATTGTGACGAAACCACAGTTTATCTTGAGCCTCGTAAAAACTTCGGGCGGGTGTCGGCGTTACTGTAAGGAACTCGCAGAGACAGTTAGAGCAGAAGAAGTAAGAGATAGCGCCATGCTGCATTGCATCCGAACTCGGTCGGTGCGACGGAGACGCCCACATGATACCGCCGCAATGTGAATTCACATTGCGGCGGTATCATGTGGGCGTCTCCGATATGATGCGGTTCGCGCGGTTTGTGAGTTTGATCTTTATGTGATTGATTTTGAGAAAGACAGATAGATTTTTGGGCCTTTGTCTTATAAGAATTATAGATTAAGGCCGGAAATACATCGCACAAAGCTGCACAGCCAAGAAATCATCTGACACGCGACACGTCGCGTTTGTGTCAGCTCTGACAGGCGACCTGTCTCGATTGTGTCAGCTCTGACACGCGACCTGTCTCGATTGTGTCAGCTCTGACACGCGACCCGTCGCGTTTGTGTCAGCTCTGACACGCGACCCGTCGCGTTTGTGTCCGCTCTGACACGCGATACGTCGCGTTTGTGTCAGCTCTGACACGCGACACGTCGCGTTTGTGTCAGCTCTGACACTCGACACGTCGCGTTTGTGTCCGCTCTGACGCGCGACCCATCGCGTTTACTCTTTAACAACGATCACTCTGAAGTGAGCAGCAAAATGCTAAGTTCAGCGTTACTGTTTCACAACCTTTTAATTTTGCTCCTTACATTATTTTATATCGCGGACCTGATGGATATTTCGCTGTAGGAAGTAAAGACTAAAGCCACTGATCCATAGTAAAGCAGGTCACTGTAGCAATCCGACCACCTCCTACTACCACCGACCACTTCCGACCACTTTCGACCACTTCCGACTACCTCCGACCACCTCGTCCATCGTCCGCCGCGTGCCGAAATGTAGACTTCCAAACCAACGCGTGCATGATGTTAATTAGTGTTTGTCACGGCAATATGGCGAAACGGTTGAAGGCAGCGATGTACTAGAATTAGACAAATTAACTTTGGCTGGAGGTACCTGGATACCATCCGATATCGGTGTTTCGGACATAAACCTGGGAGGCTCGGTTATAAACCGACGTAACAGAATATGTAGCGTTACTAAACCTATATAATCGCGAAAATAAAATATGTCTTTGTTCCTTTCAAAAAATGTCTGTGTAGATTCCAAGTACCCAAAGACATTTTTTGTTACATATCACTAGACTGAGAAAGCCAGTCATTGAAAAGCATTATAACTATTATATAAGCCAGTTATTGAAAAGCATTATAAATATTATATAAGCCAGTCACTGAAGAGTATTATAACTATTATATAAGCCAGTTATTGTAACGCATTATAACTATTATATAAGCATGTATAACTGTAGATACTTTGATGTAAAAACCGAAGTGTTGCTCACATTTAGTTCAACTCTGTTACAAAAGCCGCTGAGACACAAAATACGCTTAAAATACGCACTCCATCTGAGTATTTTACGAACAATATTATTTATTTTTTATCCAAAATAATGTCTTCATACTAAGTACCAAATAATATTATTAATGTAAAATATGTTTATATAAAAGCAAAAACTACTGAATGGACTTGCTTGAAATTTAGATGTAGATTATAATTGGGACCAAATATAAACAATATAATGAATTTTATGCATGTAAAACAGCCTGGCACAGCGCGCCGATGTGTGTTTACTGAGTATATATCGATGTGATCCTTCGTCATGATTGTCTCACGTCCTGTGCGCCGCTGTGGCATATTAAACAGCAATTGTATAATATAACTTTCCATTACTCAATTTGTTACATATGTCATAATAATACACTATAGTATCTTGTCCATAAATCATTAAAAATAGCACGGAAAGAACTTAAATAATACTATGTCAATAAAGTGTAATTTATTTACACAAAATCTAAAAGAAGATGGAGCCTAAAATTCCTTAAGTCGAAAATGTTCGAGCAGTGTGTATTACCAGTGATGATACATGGAACCGAGTCTTGGCCGCTAAATGTGGGCCGCTTAAACAAGCTCACAGTCATTCAGCGTGCCATGGAGAGTGCTATGTTTCGAGATATGGACCCAAATTCGGAAGAAAATCGACATAGCTCAGAGGATCAGCAAGTAACAATGGGCACGCCACATTGCTCGCAGAACCGTTGGGGAAGAAAGCTTCTCGAGCCCCGCACCGGAAGCAACAGGCTCTTGACTGCGACCTATGGCGCTCTGTGGGAGAGGCTCAGTAGTGTCAGAGAGAGAGAGAGAGAGAGAGAGATCCAGCAATGGACATCGTTCGGCTGATGATGATGAACTTGCTAAGTATTAGTTTTAAGATATGGTTGTTGTACAATTTACATTATAAATAAAGGATGCACCGGCCTGTGAGTGATGTCTCACAGACCACATCCTCACGGCTGTTAAAGTATCGTGGGGTCTGGGCGAACTCTTATTTACTATTAGTAAATTATTTAAGGCCAAATCTCTGTGGAAAAATTTCTTGATCACGGCCCCCCAAAAAGAAAACAAATAAAATAATGTTAGGAAATACTTAGGAAACCTCCCCCTGAACGGCTCGTCACCGCGAGGGTTGTAGACGACCACCCTACAAGTAGAAAAAAACTAAAAAAGTATTACATCGCGACATTCAATGCCCGATCGCTAGCAAACGAAGCAAGAATAGTAGAACTTGAATATGCTATCACAAAAATACAATGGAACATAATCGCCTTGTCGGAGATAAGAAGAGAGGGATATAAACTTGAAGGTAGGGGAAGCCGTATATTTTATTACTATGGAATGAAAAAGGGAGCAAAGGGCGTCGGTTTTATGGTACACAATTTTGTTTGTTTGTTGTAATATCCCATAGAATCGCTTTACAACAGATTACAATAATATAATACACGATAAATTTTATATCTTAGTCCAAGTATATGCTCCCACCTCTACCGCTTCAAATGAAGGGATAGATCACACGTACGTTGACTTGGAGAGAGCAATGAATAAATGTACACAAAAATGTATTTATGGGAGATGTGAATACAAAGGAGGACGCTAGGGCTAAGGAACAGTTAATCATGGGAAATTATGTATATGGTAAAAGAAATAAAAGGGGCGAAAAATTGTTACAGAAACAAAATGTATACAAACAGAACTCCATGGAATCGCCTAATCCGAACACGAAGAAAACATACTAAAACTGAGTGAAAACATGGAATCAACAAATACGTTATAAGAGAAAACTCTACAAACAGAAACAAAAACCATAAACTATAAAAAATCATAATTTCAGAAATAAAAGAACTAAAGATGCAAAAAAAAAAAACACTAAAAATAAGAAGAAAAAAAAGACTTGAATTGCTATATAGATTAATACCTAAGAAAATAAAAGAAAACATAAAAAGATACAGTATAGACACCGTAAGTAAACATCTAGAAGAAACAGAAGGAATTAAGAAAGCTTACAGAAGTAAGGAAAAATCCAAATACCAGATGACAGAGCTCACGGACACCACTGGTAATGTAGTCGCACGTAGATGTGAAATAATGGCACCGGCCGCCAAATTCTATTACGAGTTATATGCAGATATAAACAAAACAAATGAATCCTTCTTAAAAAGATTCACTAACACAAATTTGGTACCACCTTCCTTGGAAAGTGAAATCAATCAACAATCTACAGTTAGGTAAAAGCCCAGTACCAGAAGGAGTACCAAATAAAATGATAAAGTTTAGAAAGGCTTCATAAAACCACTTAAAAAACCACTTGGACTTCTTGGATACTCCCAGAGATAAGGAGATCCAAAATTGATTACAAACTATAGACCTATTAATTTGATATCTTGTATATACAAAGTATTTGCAGCAACCCTACTACAGCCGATTGAACAGGCAGGCTTTATGAAAAACTACAACTGATCACATACATACCTTAAAACTTATTATAGAAAAATATACAGAAAGAGTCCTACCTACATATACAACCTTCATAGACTATACAAAAGCTTTAGACTCCATATCACATAATCCTATATGGCAAGCATTAGAAGAACAAGGGGTCGAGCAAGATTACATAAACTTATTAAAAAAAATATACGGAAAAGCATGGCTAGGATGCGACTAGAGAGAGGACCCATCTTCCAGGTACAACGAGGTGTCAAGCAAGGGGAGTCCCTTTCATCAAAACTGTTCATTGCAATACTAGAGTCCATCTTCAGAAATGTCAACTGGAATAATAAATATCAATGGCGCATATCTGTCATCTCTCAGGTTTGCTGATGACATTGATCTGCTCTCCGAAACAACTATAATACATGCTGGAGTTTCTAAAACGCCCTAGGGAAGCTGTTGGGCTAATAGTTAACAAAGACAAAACAAAGATCATGTCAAACAGAGACAAAATCAAATAGCTTCAATACCAGTACAGTATGTAACGAATACATATATCTTGCTCATCTAATCTCCTTTACTGCATGCACGGACAGAGCAGTCGACCGTAGAATCAAGAGCACATGGAATAAGTATTAGTCAATGAGGGAGATACTTAAGGGGCGCTTACATAATTACTAACATATGCATGCCAAACCTGGCCGATTAAACAAACTGTAATGGAAAAAATAAAAAAATGTCAAAGAGCCATAGAAAGGAGCTACATGAATATAAAACTAAAAGATTGGGTTAAGAGCTCGTGTATCAGAAAAAGAACACAGACCAAGGACGCATTGAAACAAATACTGATGTTAAAATGGTAATGGGCGGGCCACACACATATAGCGCACAGAGTAGCGGATGGTAGGTGGTCACAAAAAGTAACAAGTTGGTGCCCGATATACAAATCAAGAAAACGAGGTAGAACATTGACTAGATGGAGTGACGATATTGTCAGAGTAGCCGGAGCGCACTGGGAAAGAACGGCCCAAAGTAGTCAGACGTGGCAAGATTTGGTGGAGGCTTTCAGCGCAAAAGGTTTTTTTATAGAAAAAAAACTTACTAATTATGATTAATAGAAATCGCATTAGATAAAAACTGTATTATAAGGAAAAAAAAAGCATATTTATTAAATTATTTAAGGATTTTTATTTATTAATTATTAAGGTGAAATCGTGTGAAACAGTAACCGGTCGAACTTTACACTATCGTAACGCTTTTTCGCGTCTACGTCGCTAACGTCTATCTAGTATCTAGTGCAGTTTTCGTGTAACAGCACAAAGTACACAGCTTTTAATTGTAGGGAACGCACTTGGGCCCCACTACTCGTATTCCCTATACGTGCTCAGATGAAAGACAGTTCCCCAGGACTACTTCAACCCAGCGGCATTTCTTCCCACCGGCCAGTGGAGGCCAGTGTCCTCGCTGCTGCAGCTATGGGACTGCGATTTCATACTACTGCGCCTCCACAACGTGGTGTCCTAGGGACTCTCCTCTCAGACCCTCTACTTAAGACAGTTGGACAGTACGGTGGAGGCTAATGTAGCAGCTGCAGGAAAGCGATGGCATACCTACGACCGAGTCTCCCCGGCGGGTGCGGCAGAGTTAGGTTCACTTCGCTAATACAGTGAAGGCGAGGCGAATGTTCTGAGAACAATTGCAAAATGTTTACTTATATTTTATTTCGTTTAACTTGCAATTGATGAGTAGATACCATTCCCTAGACATAATACTTCGGCGAAGTGTTTAGTCGAATGAGTATGTTCTGAGATAAGAGTAATTAGTCGCTTTCGATGAGGTATTGTATCAGCTTGCGCGTGCTCCGAGCAGCTATTGTTCCGCGCTGCTACCCACGTGACACTCTACTGCGTCTCCTCTGCTCGGGCGCCCGAACGGTGTATACTAAACAAATGCAAAACCAACAGAATATAATTTCGAAGGAAGACGCTAGAATACAGTTCGATAATAAATTGGGGTAAGTGTTGTAGTACTTGTGTAGACATTAGTTTCCTTTGGCACATGTGGAGTGGCAAACATCAGTGAAATATACGTTTGGGGAAGAGGTAGTGCAATGGAATGCATTGCAGCGTAATTGGGCCAACACTAGCGGGGAGTTGCCCCTAGCTCATATAACACCACGGTAAAGTGACATCCGCGGTGTCCCCTTTTGTGCGGTTTTGTGAATTTGGACGGCAATTATGCGGTGGGTAATCATGGGCGGTTGTAGTTGTAATAGGGCACAGATTACTATATATATATATTAATAAGATAAACATAGATGAGACGTGCGCAACCAAATTTATTCAGTTTGGGCAGTGAAAAGTTGTGTGAAAACTACCAAGTGAGGTAACTGACAAACTTATATTCTGTGTTTGATTGAGTTGCGTCTCGTTGAGATTACTTCCCAAATTCCTTTCTCAGCACTCAACCCGCAGGCCGCCACTTTTGTCACCAACATCAAGTTTATTTTTATGTTGTTCTCTGTTACCTATGCTCCCTATGGGTCACCGGAATATCACAGTTCACGTTGTGTCACAGTGTCACGACCAGACGACGTTCGATGATATAGCAAATCTGTCGCCGGTGTGAAGGTACGCGCTCGTGTCTGCCAGACTTAGTGATGCCGACAATACCTTTTTTATAGTATTGGGGAGCAATCGGAGCTTTTTGACGACTTGAAACGCCCGTAGATATCCGCATCATTGATATCACGCAGATGCGCCGCCACGGATAGCTATCACTGTGTGGTGATCACTATCGTGCGAGTGAGAGGGAGAGTATCGGGGATACCCCGGCAGTGGCGGTACAATTCCACCACAATGCATAGCACTACCTCTTACTAGAAATACAATAATGATAACCCAACAATGATATTATTGTATGTCTGTGGAATGTAGTAAATAGTAATCGAGTCGCCCAGTGTGCCCGCCGCCGCCTTGTGATACAGCGGAAGTTTATTCGCCGCGTCTCTGTGTGAACACTTCGCAGGCGTTCAATCTTTCACACATTACACTAGTTTATGCAATAGTCGTTCTAGGCCGAATTTAGGCAGAGGTGGCCAATCTCTATAGACACACTATAGCAGGCTTGTATTAGAGCACAGCGGTCCGGGGG
>JAFELO010000116.1:696449-727834 GCA_017140195.1 Eumaeus atala
GGGGGGGGGGGACCCGGCCAGAGATCGCATTAAACAACACCGATGTCAACAGGGCTGGTCTACGATATCGAAGTAGGACCACTTTTTGAAGAGGATGCGTGATGGCTGGTGCCCTATATCTACATATATAGGCGACGGGTGATATCCTGCCGTGGTATCGTCATATTCGTACCTGATGCCAGTGGCACATGGGCACAAGACTCACGCTGCAATTGGATCTTCCAGTACGTTTAACCACCTTTAATTCTCCTATTTTTCTTCTGTTTATGTTCGGAGCGTGTCCCAAGGTAGTTTTTAACATAGCCTCGGGTTCCCTGCGATCATATCAAAGGGTGACAAGCAGTGGCCGCTCTGGGTCCTGGAGACACGGGAGTGGCAGCGGTGGGAGTGTGGTAGGCAAAGCCCGTGAAAAATGAGAACAATATTTTACGGCTGCCTACAATTTTGACAAGAATTTCATTGAATTTTCGCGCTCTTTCTCAGCAGCATATCCACTGATAAAAAATCTTCAAATGATTCCATTAATCATGAAAATTCGTACACACTCATAATGATGTTAGGAACTTTTTTAAAGAAAAATGCATATGCAGCGTAGAGCAGCTCAATGCTAGTGATACATCATCACAATGCTTATTCAGTTGTCCGTCGCGTGCGAGTGGTCGGTGCTGGAGCGACCTCGTCCCGTGGTTCACTACTGATAGAGTAGCTACGTGTGACAGTCGACTGGACGTTAGAAACTCGCAGCACGTACACGGCACAGCGCGAGGTCAGACGTCCAGCCTCGCTTGGCCCCGCACGGAGTTCCAAGACCAGCGCCGACTGTACCGCGTCCGAGCGATGCTTGTGAAACAGTCGCCGCAGCTAACTGCTCACAACGGCTTTGACAATGACATTTGCTTCATCGCTCGAGGGTCAGTGGAGCCGAGGGTCAGTGGAGCCGAAGGTCGGTTTCGACTCCTGCAAAGCCAGACAATTTGTATAACTAAATACTGACAATAATTTAGTTAATTTAGGATTATTTTAAAAGAAATCACCATCATCAGCCAGATGACGGCCACTGCTGGGTAAAGGCCTCCCCCATAGAGCGCCACGGGTCACGGCCACTGCTGGGTAAAGGCCTCCCCCACAGAGCGCCACGGGTCACGGCCACGAGGGGTGGATTAATTAATTATGTACCTGTACAATAAAAAGTTAAATAGTTTACATTTATATGCCGTCAATGGTCAAACAGAGTCTTCATTCTGTACCTGTTCTTACCACCTTTAATGTACCCATATTTACAAATAAATGATTTGGTTTACATGTTTTCGCCTTTAGGTTTTGATAGGTAAGGGATAGAAAATTGATGTTTTAAGTTTACGCGAATGTTACTCATTACAATGAAACTACTTTTACGGATTTTATCGCGGTTCATTTAATAATTTAACTAGCCCGACGTTTCAGAAACTTTACGGCCGCCATGGTCACGGGTGGACTGAAATGACAAATGCCCTGATGTCTTAAGTTGTTAAAACTACCCGAAGAATTATAATTATTGTTCCGATTAAAACTGCACTTATAATATCTGGTTGTCTTGAGGTGTTATGTTGAGTTTTTGACTTGATTATGTCTACCACTGGGTGCTAGGCAGAGACAAGAACCCAGCCATCTTCTCTATTGAAATTTGGATGTTTTTTAATTCCAGTAGCTTCACAGATCATTCTTGGCAGGAATCGGTTTACCCTAGCGAGGAATTGCGCTTTATCAAATCTAATGTAAGGCAGGGGCCAACTTCAACAAGCTCTCAGCGTCTATAATATTAGTTATGTAGTTTTAATATGCAGGATATGACTTTGAGGCCTTCTTACCTAAGGTATTCAGTACCTGATCTGCTATTATATCTTACTTATTCATCTCACAGTGATTCTGATGAAATAAAAAATAATCGATTCATTTATGAACAATACTTGTTTTTTACTGTGGAAGTTACTTCCGATGGATACAATACCCTCGGCGCGTCCGGGTCCTCACCAGACATTGTCTCTGCCCGCTCAGCCTCTGCTGCATCATCACACAATGTCGCCGAGCCTTCACCCCGGCGCGCGACATTGAAAACCGTCTCATTTTTTATACCGCATCACAAGCAGAGAACCCTACGAGAATAAATATTAAGCAAATGTAAACAACACGACCGGTGACGACGGCATTTATTATTCGGTCGCGCAGCATCGTATTGTTTAGCTACAGCAAAACGATTACGTCGCTCTCAGCTAACGTCAGTTGCGTGTTGGCGGTCAACATCGGCAAGAGTGCGCGCACGCACGCCATGCCGAACATGAACGAGTGTACCGGTGACAAGGTGAACGGTTTGAGTGCGATAGTGCCAGCAGCGCCGGCGCTGAACGGCAGGTATCGCTCCAAGAGCCTGTCCAGCGACAAGCTGAACAAGAACCCCGACCGGGCCGCGATACTCGAGGATGTGGACGCGCACTACGAGACGGACACGACGGACACGCCGGGCTGTCTGGTGCAGCACACCATGAACGGACGAATTAGTTTAGGGTAACATTGTATTTTATAAATTCCCTCAGTGTTCTTATTTAGTTCTTAAAGTAATTGTGATGTTATCGCAACTATTTGATCTAACATTTCTGTTGTATTTATTTATTTTATGTTGGCTGCACCACGAAATGTTCGGTGAAATACTCGGTGTATTAAATACTGCATACATTTTGTTTGTATTGCACGAAGTAGATATTTATACAACTTGAAAGCATGAAGTGAATAGCATTACACCTGTTACTGTAATGTGATGAGTTCCGTACGTAGGTGGACGGAACTATGCCGTATCCGAATCTGTCCAGAACTGCTTCTCCATGTCTCATATACAAACTCAAGAATCCATCACAACTACTACGCCGTCTGTTCTTCCGTACAAATGATCGTTTCAAATGGTAGCAGGTACTCAGTGGCACTATTCAGTATCGCTTGTGTTGTAACCCGATGTCAATACGTGGACCTCAAACCCTCGTTAAGTAGACGTGTAAATTGTCATACATGTGCACATGTATGGCAATTTGCTACACCGCGCAAACAGAAAATGCACGAAATATAAAATTATGTCATCTTTTCCGAGCCTATTTAGAAAATATGTATAATAGTTTGGGAAATCCAAAAGTGCACGCTTCATATTCTTATTCTGTTCTGGCTCCATCTTTAAATGATGTTTAGTCTCGAGCAGTTCCAAGCAGTTTACAATATCTGTCATAACTTTAGACTAGTTAACATTTGAAGATCTTCACGTTGCACGTATCAAAGAACATTGACGCTGGTCAATAGTTCTTGTTTATCTATACCAACAATATAAAGCTGAAGAGTTTGTTTCACGCGCTAATTTCAGGAACTACTGGCACGAATTGAAAAACCTTTTTGAGTTGAACGGTTCATTGCTCGAGGAAAGCTTGAAACTGTATGCCATGACGAAACTGTATGCCATGACGCTACGGCTAAAAGGACGTGGGGATAGTGAGTAATACAAGTAAATGGCTGCTTAAACTTCTTCGCCTGTTAGATTATGACAGTGTGACTTGAAAATATTTTTTTTTGATATTCGAGGATATTTGGCAAAATATATTGAGTAATATTTACATCTCTGCCACAGCACACTTCTTTATATTCTTCTTACTATACCTGCAACAACAATCCAAAATAAAATATTACTGTCGGGACGTGCACGCGTGACTCTGATGTGCCGAGAACTCAATGATATTATAAGGATTTGAAGATTCCACAAAACAAACATTTCCAAGTAAATTATATATTTTGTAGAAATTGTAGGGAATTCCGAGAGGAACTGGGAAATATACTTTGTGTACTGACGTAATTTAAATAACATTTAGAAAACGGCGGGAAACTAAGAAAATTATAACCTTTATTAGGGTTCAGATTCTTAATGTGTAAGGAAATGTGACATATTTCCTATAAGTATGGACACTGCCTGCAAATACAATTGTATAACAATTTTGATTTGATGAACGTCGGTGTAATAATTTTTTTTATCATTTTCACCGTAAATTATTGGCTCTAAGTCGCTTTGCAAATTTGATACTATTGATCGAAATACGTGTCACATACACTTGTCATACTGTCAAATTGACTAATATTATGTTTTTATTTAATCTTCATTTAAAGGCTATATCATAGAGATTAACTCAGCCTTACATCTACTGAAGAAATAATTATAAACTTAACTCTAAATCTCTTATATAAAGCGAATGGATAACAAAACTTAATAATCTGCAACTATATTCTAATTTAAAATTAGAGATAACAGTATTATGTATAAGAAAGAAATGTTAAGCATTTTTATTTTGAGTGTCCATCATAAATTCCTGTCGGAGAAATTCGTTTCTATCACATTCTATTAGCAGGTGATATGAGTCTCCGTGTCAGTTGCATGTTGTACGGATAGAGTTGGTCATTAATATTATGTTTTCTTTAATAAAATTTAGAAAACATCGGTAAACTGAGAGATCGTTAATTAGGGGCCTCCCTCATGTTCGATGCGTTGCCGACGACGCGGTGATCTCTCCGGGCTCCGTGGGGTTGGAGGACACGTTTTATAACTGGACTTTAAATTGAATTCCAAAATAAGACAATGGCAATTGGCAATTTCATATAATAGCCGTCGCAATTGCTCGCGAGGCACTTGGATAATATTGCACAAACCACACAGACTACACTAGCGCGTCGCAACCAGAGCCATTTAGTATTCGTTCTATATTATATACATCTCGTATATTCCTAAGCATCACCATATACTAAGTTCTGTCGACCTCGTGTGTCACTGGACTACGAGGAGACCAGTGGATCGTCGCCACTACTGGATTGTCTCCTCGACCCACATTTTCCCAAATATAATCTCATTAGCAGTGCCTCTCGGGTTCACCAGCGTATGATGTGTCTCGTGGGTATGATGATTCATTTCTCCTGGTGAAAAAGTATTCCAGGTTGTAATATGTATCACCAACACGGCATTGTCGTTGTGGTGGGGTTCCGTGCTCCTCCTATAGGAACAGCAGGAGGAGTTGGTGGGGTTGTGTTCTGTAGTTCAGGGCAACACTTCTATAGACGAGGCGTCGGTCCCTTAGGGTGTCGACTAGCCGTCGAGGTTCAGGGCACTCATCAGGGGATGGGTTGTAGTTACGGGGCACCTCACCACATACGGTACTGATGGTGCCAGTGCGATAGTGGTTTTTGTAGGAATTCGGCGTCACCTGGGTCGGCCAAGGCGCGTAAATACGTTTCCCCGCGTTAGCAAAAAAGGAGGGTTTTCTCGGGTTAAATTTCCTTATATAAATGTGAGTCTAACTGATGTTAAATAAAAGCCTTAGGTACTGGTGCAGTATATTTTTTCACAAAAACAGGTTTTAATAACTATTACTACGTGGATATTAATTAGTACGCGTCTTTGCCGTACCGCAGTTGTCGATAGACTCCGCGGGTCCACGACACAGACAGGCGCCGGACTGTATACAATTGTGCTGACACTCAACACGTAGTGGTACTGCGCTCCTACATCATCCTCCTTCTTAACAAAGGAATGTACGAAAAGTCATATTAAAACAGTAGGAAAAATGAAAAGTAATATACAAATAAATTTAATAATAGTAAAAAAACTTATATTAAAATCAGTTAATATAAAATTTATAGTACTTATATATTTTATACACTAAGAATGATATGTAATGAAATAATCACCTAATTAAAATATCAAACCAAATATAAAATAAAAAAGATTTTAATTTGCATGTTCAATGATTATTAAAAAGATATTAATAAAAATGTATATCCACCCTCATGGTGGATTAAAAGTATTTGGCCTAACTAAGAAAATAAACACATACTAAATCGGTTATATTTTCTTTTTTTTGCATAATCACCACCAACTTCGATGCACTTTTGCTGCGATTCTTCCTTAGAGTAGTACGTCTACTGCTGTTTCGACCTCGTAGTTTGTCGAAAACCTTAGACCTTCAAAGTGTTTTTTAGATTAGCGAACAGAAAGAAGTCTGACGGTGCCAGATCATGTGAATAAGACGGATGCGACAATAGTTCAAAGCCACAATTGTGGATTTCAGCTATTGCTTCTACAGATGTGTGCACACAGGCGTTATCTTGATGAAACAGGACTTTTCTTCTTCCTGGACACTTTTGATAATCAGAGTCTATAGTCTGATCCCTTTCAAGATAATCAATCATAATCACACCTTTTAGCCATTACCTTCTTTTCCGACGAAACGGCGCGAAAATCGCCTTAGCCTTATTAGGGGGCGGTGAACCAGGTATTCTCTCCACTGTCTCGATTGTTGTTTTGTTTCTGTCGTAGAGTAATGAACCATTTCTCGGCTATTGTAACAAACTGATTCAAAACATCACCTGCATCGGCTTCAAATAACTCCAAACAGTCACGTGAAATAGTCAATCGTGTTTTTGTTGAACTGAAGCAGTCGCGGATCCTACCTCGCAGAAACTTTGTGGAAACCCAATTCGTTGACTATGTTTGAGTTCGTTCATAAGAGGTGCCAATCTCGGCTGTCTCTCTAATTTCTAATCTGCGGTCTCCCATAATTAAATCAAGTCTTTTTTTATATTTCGTCAGTCAGTTTTTAACAGATGAATAAGACAGATAGGAATCTCCTAAAGTACTGATCATATCATCAAAGATGGCTTTCGTCCCGTACTTATGGAGGTATTTACTGACAGCGCGCTGCTCGATTTGCTCCATTTGCAGAAACTATGTCCGATTCCTTTCTTTCTTTCGAACTACACACAATTAACAATTCTGAACTGAACTAAATAATGTGTGTAGATTTGATTTTAAAATTGAACGAATCTGTGTTAGACCGAGTACTTTTCAATCCACCTAGTATCTAATCTCTACCCAGTATGAATTTGAACTACCTAAACGGACTGCAAGCGCTGCATTCAGCGACTAATGCCATCTTTCCACGGCACCATTACACTGTGGATTACTTTTGTGATATGATTCAATAGCTGAAATTTGTAGTAACTTTAAGAAAAAATCGACTCGAGCTGACGTCCTTGATCAGTTGTAAACCGGTTATGACACCGCAATCCATCCGTTATAAATACATTTAGCTCAGTCGTTATTTCCTGTACGTGAAAAGCTTCGGGAAAACCGAGGAATCTATCTATTATAGTGACTGAATACCTACACCCTGCGGACATGAGGACCTACGAGGTCTACATGAATATGTTCAAATCGCGTAGCCGTGGAAAGTAACGAGATGGTTAATCTGAGATGCCTGGCTACAGATACCGCTGTGCATCCAATTTTCTGGTAGTTCTAATGCCTGGAAGGCTTAGAATATGTATGCTATCAAAAGAAAATTTCCTATACTTTTCGAGCAAATAGGGTGTAATAATATCATTTAAAATTTCGCAAGAAATAGGTCTACTAGAAGTTGGTAACATTATTTTCTTTCCTTCAATATTAGCGTTGTTACTTGAGCATTTATACACGTGAGAGACATATCCGTGCATTCCTTCGAAGTCTAGTACAATCGACACAAAATTGTTTTAATTTTTGGCCGCGACAACGTCGCGGTACACGGAGCAGAGCATAAATGTTATTTCGCCAGATCTAGCAAAGATCAACATAACACTCACTAATATAGAACGCAGCCGATCAAACAACGGACGGGATAGGAGGCCGCAACTGCTTATGTAGATACCACTGGAGGTTTCCACAGAACATCCATCGATGCATAACGTCATGTGCATGGAAGACCAAAGAAGAAGGCGAGAGGAACACCAGTGCACGTGCGATGCAAGAAAACTTGTAGTAGTTGCACAGCATTTGCCGGAGCCCTGTGGATCCCCTGTCGCCGCCTCTTCATACGGCTACTTAGCTGGTATAAAGCAGACAATGTTAGGTGCCCACTTTTTGACGCATCAAATTTTAGGCGATATGCACTGACATATATTAACAGATCCGGCTTAAATGTAGTAGCGTCACTTGTTAATTATAGACAATCCTTAATACTGTCTGTTGTGGAAAATCACTCTCATTTATCAACATACCAAATGTTAAGCCACTTTCCTGACATTACCAAACCAACGTCATACGAGGAAATTCCTCCCAATAATATAGTGCCTCAGAGAGGCGACCGGTCCTCCCGTTTATGCACGCACTCGACCTTTACTTATCTGTTGCGCCGCGGTATCTTATCTGATGCTCTAACACCTGTAACTCCGACTTATCGTATATATACAGATGATGCTTAGGTTTTCATCAGTTACTCCTATATCACGAATGTTTAAAACGATTCCCGGTTTTAAAAACCATTCCAATCTATTCTTTCCTAAAATCAACTAATTGAATACCTATGGAGGAGGCAAGGCAGGTATGTAAGGATCGCGTTGTGACATGACACATACACACTCACACACACACACACACACACACACACACACACACACACACACACACACACACACACACACACACACATACGCATCCACTTTCAACAGGCACGCGCTATACACGCGCTACACGCATGAGATTCATTTATTGAAAATCAAAAATCCGATAAGATCTGTAAATAAACATTTCCATTTCATAAATTACTTTTGTACCTGACAAGGGCATCAATGAGACCAAAGATCTAAATGCTCAAATCAAAAATGATTTCGTAGAAACGTGATGCAAAGGTCCGTGTATGCGAAAACGAACAAGACGCATTTAATATGAGTATGTTGAATGTTAATTCGGTGCGGCTCGTGAAGTCATTGCCCCAAGCTTGTACTTTGTGTTCTGATGAAAAGTAATTGAAACACAATCGTAATTATTATTTTACGGTTCGTTTCCGGCCCTGCTTGATTATTGAGCTAGAACTATTATATGTTGCTAAATACTCCTAGAAAGTCTGTATAAGCTTTCCGATAAAGCTCGCAAAGGGCAGCAGTAAGCACGTTGTGTAAAGAATATTATTTTGGCTATATCTAAGTACATTAAATAACTAAAATGTTTTCTTCGGCGTCGTATCACCAGAATAGTTCCCCTTATTTATCTTCGTAGTATTTGTGTAATGATAATGACAAGGAGCGCCTGATAGTCGATAGATAAGGCCTCAGTAGCGTCGGGGGTGATGCGCGGTTAATTGTCTGTCGAGTGGTGCGCGGAGATCGGCCATGACTGAAGATACCAAGCCACTTATACTGTGAGTGTTACTTGTGTCGTTTTCACCCGTCCTTATTGTAAAGTGTTCCTCGTGTCGTTTGTACCCATCCTTACCGTAGAGCGTTTTCATAGAGACCGAGAGAGGTGCAAGAATCTAGCTACATATGTTGTTACTGGTGATCACGCCCGCTCGCTCTTGCGTCCGAACATCGGGCCCGACCGCGTCCGCTCCCTGGCGCGTTCGCTGAACACGCGGTCTTACCATATTTCATTCTTCTACACGACAGCACCAGTCTTGGTATATTTGCTGCTAATTCCAGCTTTGCGCGTTCTCCTGTGTGTAAGCCCGAATATCACGGCGAGGGGTTGGGCGGGGGAGGACAACGAAACCAGCTCCTCCGTAGACCAGAGTCCCCGCTAGTTTCATGTTTTTGAAAAATACCGGGATGCGTCAGACCTGTCAAAGACTGCAATGAGGCCTGCGTACCGCGTAAGTACATGTAGATTATATTTGAGGCCTGCGCACACCGCAGAGCTTGAAGACGACAGTCTTCAAGCAATGCGTTCACCCCGTGATGACCTACGGGGCTGAAACATGGCCGCTTAATTTTGGACTAGTCCGCAAGTTTGCGGTGGCACAACGGGATATCGAACGTGCTATGTTGGGTGTTTCGTAACGAACGTCAGAATTCGTAACCAAGTCATATGGCAGAGAACTAAAGTATCCGATATCACGCGACGAATAGGCTCGCTGAAGTGGCAATCGTCACACATTTAGAAGAACAGATGGCAGATGGGCCAGTAAGGTTTTGGAGTGGAGGCCGCGTTTAGGAAAACGAAGTGTTGGTCGACCGTTCACCAGGTGGGAAGACGATCTCCGTGCAGTAGTCGGTCCGGTGTAGATGCGAGTAACAGGAGATCGGTCGTCTTGGCGTTACTTGAGAGAGGTCTATGTCCAGCAGTGGACCAATAAGTGCTGATAATGATGATGCACATTGTACTCGTATATAAGCAGCATGGAAAATAAGTTCGAAGTTATGGAATTAAACGTATATTCAAGACATACAGGACGAGAGCTAGCGGCACTGAGGACTAGTTTGTATGGCAAGTTTTAAAGTAAGTGTATTACAGAGTAATTATGTTATCATTAACCACACCTTTTGATACTGAATACACTAGTGTCTGGTCTATACGCCTCCTCGCTTTCCTGATGTTGCGAAATAAATAATTTCAACCTAACTTTGAATGATTGAATATATTGCATTTTTCTTATAATAAAAAATCAGTGTTTTCTGGTGAGGATTTGAGCTTTATCATATATTAATGTATGATAAAACGAAAATTCACACTAAAAAAACACTGATTTCTTCCAGGGATGATCCGTGAGGCTGTTAAAATTAAAAGAAACATCCAAATTTCAATAGGGAAGATGGCTGGGTTCTTCCCTCTGCTTGGGACCCAGTGATAAACATAATCAAATCGAATTCTAAACACAACACTTCAAGATAGCAACATATGATAGGTGCTATTTGCGTTAACCAGTACATCAAAATAATTATAATTCTTAGGGTACTCTCGGGTGTTAACAATTTGTGATATCAGAAGATCTATCACCTAAGTCCACCCGTGACTAACGTTGCTGTAAAGCTTCTGAAACGTCGCTAGTTAAATAATTGAATAAACCGCGATAAAATCCGTAAAAGCAGTTTTATAGTAACATGGTGGCTGTTTCGGTGTGCTTCGAATGGCGCAGTGGTAAGCGCTTCGAATGGTTCACAGGTCATGGATACATTATCTACACATTGTTGATACTGTCACTTCTTGATGATGTATTGCAATTTCTTGATGGAAATTCATTTTAACACTTGAATAAATAAATAAGATTGATATACTATTTTCACAATTCGTCAATTTAAATCTACGTTTACGATCGGTTCCCACTTATCTAATCCCTAATAATAAGTAAATGTAAATTTAAATTAAACAATTGTGGAAATAGTATATAGAATTCAAGAGTTTTATCTATACATATAAAAGGAAAATCTGACTGACTTTATATACTTTATATGCGTCGGCACATACAAACTTGAATTTTCGCGATGAAACAACAGCACTAAGAAAGGATTTTTAGAAATTGAAGCCCTAAGGAGGTGAAATTGCTTCACCCCCTTGTGAAAATTATATCGAATTTAGCCATGTAACGCGGGCGGGGCGCTGCTAGTATAATAAAGTTGTTTAGTACATTTTCGTTATCTCGTAGCTAACCGCCACCTGGGCTACAGTACGCAGCGCGGCGCTCGACCTGGGGCTGTTACTACTATCATATTTGTATTATAATTCCTCTCCTGATGCTTTCAGTTTCAGTTTCAGGAGCAATCCAACTAACATTTTAAGTGTGCAAGTTTGTATGTATGTTTGTTATTCCAGTACGCAATAGTGTAGTCTCCAGCCCTATCCAGCCGAAGACCGGCGCGGACAGTTATGCCAGCAAATGCTGGCGTCCTTGAGACTGACTTGCAGGTCCACGTGGCTTTTATGTGGTTTCGTAAACTGTAATGTTGATTATCTTTGTGGGTTTATGGAAATAAATATATTCTTTCTTCCTATATTTCAGTGACTTAGGAATGGATTTGGATGAAATAGGACAGAGGTATTGGTCACAAGCGGGAAATAAATTAAATTTACTTTTCATGACGAAAAAAATCTTCTTTGATACTTTACTCTCAATTAAAACAAGTATTGGACTAATTAAATCGACACTTCTGACCGTAGCCTGTGAAATCGGTTTGACATGTTTCGATACTATTTGGTAGTTACGTTACTAATAGGATAACCGAGAGTTTAATGGGAACCTGTGAAATCACACCTATATCTAGCATCACCACGCGGTCTATGCTCAAATATGGCGAGGAAAACTATGCACTGCAACAATGTGAGCCATGACTCATGACACATGGGGATGTACTCCGGACAAGGCTATGTATGAGGTCAATGACGCTCCTCGTGTCTGTTTGTTATCTAGGATAGGTTATAATCAGGTCATAGACACTAATCGCTTGTAGTTTTAATCAAATATCGTCGATGATAACCATGAACAAGATAATAGGATACGATAGGAACCTCGGATGCTTCAACAGTAGATCTTGGTAGATACAGCACTCGGCATTAATTTACTAGATCATATAACTAGATCAGCAGTGTCTACCCTTGTGTCACGAGGATTATAAATTCGTCTTCGGTACTTTTCACAGCTGGTATTACATATACTATACTCTCAGGTGGGAGCGGACGCTTCCGTGGAGAGGAGATATAATACATATTTCAGACCAATGTTAGTACCTTTTTCCGACTGAGCTGAACCCATAAAACATATTGACATCACTTCTATACAGTTTAGGTAACCGTTCATACCATAAAAAATCTTCGAAGTGAGTATTAACTATTAATGTGTATACTATTATTATACGGACAATGGAGGAAACAATAAATATACTAAAATGTTTATTTGCGGCTGTTTGACGCTGTGACAATACTTCACGTACAAGCAAATGTTCTGTTTGCTCACAAGTTGGCGGCGTCCTGTTACACGGAGAGGTTGCACACTGAGCGACGCGGAGCGGATCTAAATTAAGACTTCGTTTATTTAAATAATGATGATCAATGAAATATCTATGTTAGTGTAAAATTAACTAATCATATACACATAAAGCCCAAATTATATAATAAGGCAAAGAAATAAATAAATCAAAAAGTTTGCCCGAAAATGTGTTCTTTAAAATTATATCACGATCCACTTCTTGGTCTGAGGACTTGGGCTTAGATGGCCCTTGCCGAGAGCGAGGGATGCTTCATGCAGCTAATTAGGCTACAAGACATAATCTACGTTCATACAAATTAAAAGAGTTAGTAGATTGATACTGATGATGTATGAATTGTAGCTGAATCAGGCCAGCACGGCCGGAGAGCTACCTCTCACTGACATAATATCGGCCATAAATGTCAGCCATGCTGCTATAGAGCAATGGAGAGAAAACAAGAAAGAGAGCAACACGTCTGCATGAAAATTATGCTGATGTCTGCCGTTTAAGTACTCCGTCTGCTCGAATGCTGCTACTGTGATAAAAACTAAACCAGTTCGGAGTATTGTCGCTAGTCGTTCGTCCGCCTATGCCTGTGTTGACCCGATACTGTACGGTTTTGGTGATTGGACATGATAATATGACGTTGACGTGGTTCGGACGCGCACACACACGCCTACCGCTCGCTGGTCGGTTTACCCACATGTTCCGTGTTTACATTTGACATTTGAGCTAATTTCATCTGTTGCCCGGGACTCCGTCCGCGTGGACTACATTCACGGCCACGCCCAGTCAGTATTTCTATAGCTTATGTGTTATTATGGCACATAAGCTACAACTTTAAAATGTTACATCAAATCCATTGAGTAGTTTTGGCGTGATATAATAACAAACATAATATTAATAAGATTGGCATCTATAAATACAGCGCTCCTTTCCAAGAATTGGCGTATGTCTCCTAAAGTCTAGAAGTCTCCTAAAGTGACGGTTAGAACTTAAAAAGAGTATTACGTGGCAACGCTCAAAAGTGCGAGTGTATGGCGGCTGCCATTGTCCAAATATGTGACGCATTGTTTATCTGGCGTGTTTGCTGTGATTAGAGGCGACGGAAGGCTTACGAGGATCGCTGACAACGATACACCGCTCGCACTTCGTAGTTCTTTGTTTTGTTTCATTTGACGCGGTTTAAATACCGAACACGTGCGAGAACGAGTCCACACGTGGTCGATATTTAAACTCTTGCAGAGTTTTTGTGTGTCCTGGACAGACGTCAGATCCGTTCTACAACTTAGTTGTGTTATTACAATGGAGTTATGGAGTTTTTGTTACGTATTTTCTTGCGGGGGATGACAAGAAGAGGATCAGCATCATGTGACACAGTATCAAGCGACGTAAGCGCGGAAAACGCTACGCCCTCCGTTTGTTTCTTGCTAATTATGCCTGATATTTAGGAGTAAGAACACAGATGTTTTTTAAATAAAGAAATTTATTTGTCAAACATGTCAAATTGGACAAAAACAACGGCCAAGTGCGAGCTGGACTCTATCGCCGAGGATGGGTGGACGGACGTTACGAGTGTTACAAATCATTTATTTGCTCAAACACATATGAGAGCGCCTGAATGAGTCTTGTATAAAGCGAACTATAGTTCTTTCAGTGATATTTGCCACTTTTTGTCTTTTATTTGTTATATATAGGAGCAATAGAAAAACATTATCTATGACTATTTCGGCTATCACGTTTCTTGCGCTACAGCTTTATGGGGGATAGTGGAGTCGTACTAATAGTTTCCCGTTTTTACTCTTTGAGTACGGTACGGATAGGTTTCACGCACACGTGAATCTGCGCTGCTATATTATGTAGATATAAGTTTTTCTGATGTCACATTCTCACGTCGCCTATACCGCAGAGCTTGAAGACAAGTATTCAACCAATGCGATCTCTCCGTGATGACGTACGGGGCTGAAATATGGCCTCTTAATTTAGGACTGGTCCGCTAGTTTGCGGTAGCTAACTACCTGTGGAAGCAGGCTAAGCTTAAGTACTGTTTGCGTTAATCGGAACAACCAAATAATCATAATTATTCGAGTAGTTTTAATACAATATAACGTCAGGACACCTGACATCTCAGTCCGCCAGTGACCATGGCTGCTGTAAAGCTTCTGAAACGTTGGGCTAGTTAAATAATAAAATCAACCGCGATAAAATCCATAAATGTAGTTTTTTTGTAATAAAACATATTTGTAAATAAACGGTTTTAAGACCATTAGGATAACACTAACCGTCAGAGGGATGTATATTTAGAGTGAGGCTAAACAATACACTTTTTGCGTGCTCGTTAGCTTGTAACCGAAATTACTGACCGTGGACGTTTTTGCCGCGTTTGTTTTGCTTCTGTCACACAATTACTAGCCACAAAAACATAATCAAATTATAAGAACACAGCGACGATTGAGTGATTACTCATTAATAGCATCGTGTGTCGTTATCATCAAAAATAAACAGCAAGCCACACTAAAACGATAAAGTATCTTTGACTTCCAAAACTTATCCGAATTCCAAAGGACTCTAGTGGGGCTCTGCGTACCAATATGATGCTGCCTAACCCAACTGAATCCTTCTTTTGACCGCCTTCTCGAAGTTATTTCATGTCTCCGATATCACGCTTGAGCTTGTCACACATTCAGAAGAACAGATGGCAGATGAGCCAGTAAGGTCCCGTTTAGGAAAACGAAGCAGTAGGCGGTCCGGGATGGATCCGAGTAGCAGGAGATCGGTCGTCTTGGCGTTCATTGAGAGAGGCCTATGTCCAGCAGTGGACTGATAATGGCTGATAATGATGATGATAATATAAGGTGACAAATGAGCGGCTGACATACATGTTATGCAGATGTTGCCGTCCTTCTCGTTCCTTCCATGCAAATAAGCATACAGTAGCAAGTTCGGAGGCGCCAAGCCGAAAGGCAGTCCAATCCACCCGGATAGTGCTGGTGAAGCTGGTGCGGCGTTAGAAGAGCGTGGGAAACAGGAACATATCGTTTGCAAATCGCGAACGAAATGACAATATTCATGATTGTAGTAAATAGATGACTATTAGAGCTATTACTGTGAACGCCTGTTTACCAGTCGCCAGCCGCCGCGCGCCGCGTGCACTGGGGCTAATTGACTTGAGCATGATTGTGGCTTTATGTACCGTAACAAAACAGTCGGATTATATGTTGGCAGTTGACTATAAATGCGATGCCCAAAGACATCTGCACAATCACGTTTCTTTTGTAGGTTCGGTGAAACAAGAAGTCTGGAATGGAAAACGACAAAGAATCTGCCTTTCTCTTACGGAAATGGAATATTTACCCGCTACCTAACGGGCAGCGAAAGGGGGTGACAGCTTGATACAATGTATGGTAATTGTTTTTCCAGATTCAACAATGGAGCGTCGTACGGCACGGAGGGCGCGCGGGGGCGGAGGGTGATCTTCTGCGTGCACGGCAACCCCTCCACCGGCTGCTGCGCCATCACGGAGACAGACCCCGACGCCGGCACCGGGCCCAGCAGCGTCACCGAGCTCGACAGTCCGTCTTGTTAACTTGCTGATCTGTCAGGGGCGGGTTCCACGTGTTCCTATTAAAGGCCCGGCTAGCCTAGCAGAAACTTAACTGACTTTTTTAAAATAGGATATACAGAGAGACAAACGAGCAAGCGAATCCTTTTTTACGGCTACCGACGCCCGTGAATATCTGCTGATGTTATGTGTGGCTTACTGTTTATGTTTGATATATGTTATGATTAATATATATTATGGTTGACATAGTAATTATGCTATATTTACTATATCGATGCGTTGCCCCCCTTCTAACCACCCCCGAATGGGCCACCGGCCACTCACAAGCCACACGAAACGCAACACCGATGATGTCACTTTGCGCCGGTATCATGTGAGCGAGAAACGCCACCTCACCGGTCCTGCCGGTCCAATTCTGCATGTTTCTGCACACACATTTTTAATTTACAAAAATGTTTTAATGCGGTAGTTAGAGAAAGTACAAGCGGTTTATAAGTAGCCGGTGCCAATTAACAATTCGGCTCCCCCAAAGGGGGAGGAGCAGAATAAGAGGGCGACGCATTGGCATAGTAAATAAGAGGGCGACGCATTGGCATAGTAAACGTTCCGATGCTCATGAGGACCCGTAAACGTTAAAGGCTTGCATTTCTCGGTTGTCCCCCGATACTATAAAAAAGTAGCGAATACCTGACACTTTAGTAAAAACCTGTGGAACCGGTGCTTAATATGAACGTTTGAATAGATGTTTGGATGTTTGTAATTCAACTGAAACAGATGTGGAGGATATTTGGCACATATATACATACATATGTTATATCTGAACTAATGTACGAGGGTGGATCTAAAAGTTCTAAGCCCGACCAAGAAAATGAAAGAAAAGTGGATCTAATTTTTTTTTATTTTTCGACATAGTCTCCATCTAGTTCAACACACTTCTTCCACATGCCCTGCAACTTGTTTATCCCCTCGAAAAAAAAAAGATTCCGGAAGGTCGGCGAAATAATCATTTACTGCGACTATCACCTTTGGTCGAAAATTTCGAGCCACCCAAATATTTTTTTTAATTTGGAAATAAATGATAATCCTATGATGATATGAGGCTAAATCCGGCGAATAAGATGGGTAAGGCAGCAATTCGTAGCCACAATTATGGATGGACATTGTTTCAACCGAAGTGTGAACACGTGCATTGTCTTAATGAAACAAAATATTCTTACGCAACATTCCCGGCCTTTTTTTTTATTTCTTCCCGGAGTCTTCGTAAAAGGTTACAATAATAACTAGAATTTATAGTTTCACCTTTCGGTAAATAATTTACAAAAATAATGCCCTTCGCATCCCAAAAAACAGAAGCCATGACTTTGTTAGTCGACAAAACGACCTTAGCCTTTTTCGGTGTAGGAGAGTCTGATCTTTTCCACTGTTTGGATTGTTGCTTTGATTCAGGCGTATGGTGATGAACCCAGTTTTCATCCATGGTAACAAATCTAGACAAAAAGTCCTCGGGATCAGTCTCAAAAAATTCCAAACAGTCTCGCGAAATTGTGTATCGAACTCGTTTTTGTTCAGCTGAAAGCAACCTCGGGACCCAGCGAGCAGAAACCTTATGGAACCCCAACTCTTCCGTTATTATTTGTTGCACCCGGCCATAACTAATGTTCGTTACCTCAACTATCTTACCAATGGTCAAACGTCGGTCACCCAGTACGAGATCACAAATTTTATCGATGTTTTCTTTCGTGGTAGAGGATGTAGGCCTTCCACTCCTAGGATCATCTTTAATGCTCTCGCGACCGCGTTTAAACTCAGCTACCCACTTCTTGACACTGGAATACGATGGAGCAGACTCCCCCAAAGTGCTCACCATATCTTGATGGATGTCTTTTGGTGATGGGCCTTTTTTATTGAGGTACTTAATGACTGCACGGTGTTCAAGTTTCTCCATTATTGAAAATTGCGTCAGATTGCTTCAAACAAATAATCACAGAAAATTTATATTGTGCAGTATCGCAATGAAACTGCACACAATAAATCAATATGACACATACTAACAAATCACGGTAGATTTAAAAAGATGTCATAGCTACATGTAGGTTAGGCCACGAAATTTTGGATCCACCCTAGTATGTTACTTTTTTGAGCCGAAACAATGTATTCTCCCTTGAAGTACATTACTTTTCCCGCGAATGGAGTAATCTCTGTGTATATACGAGTAACTGGAGACTTTTGGTGACTGACACACATTAGCGGCACCAACCGACAGCTGTGACGGCCGTCACTACACGACACTATTGTGTGATGTGCCGTCCTGCTCTCCTACTTCACAACTCTCGCACTTCTTGCGAGTTACTAGATTGCTTCTCACAAAAAACTGAACTGTTTAGTAGTGGATGCACACACGACCGCTTCATTATAATGTAATTGTCGTTTTCTTTTCAGGGCATTGTCATAGATCTAGAAATGTGGAAATAGACAAGCGAGCTCGGCGAAAGCTCATCGTAGCCAGCGTGCTCTGTGTCATATTCATGATCGGTGAAATTGTAGGTAAGTGCCTCGAAACATTTCCGACGATTCTGCGGAACCACTAAACGGGTCTTGACGTGAGATGTCGTTCAAAAACCGCCGTATTCGGTAATGCTGAGCGTAAAAACTTACTTGTTATTTCTAAGTTCTTTATACAAGTGTCACGACTTTTAACACGAGGCTGCGTAAACAAATCTACTTTTTAAGGATCATACGAGTGTTCTGTATGTACCAATATGTCTGCTACCATTTCGCGAATGGCCGTTCGGTACTACATACTGCGGATATAGATTCCAATCCAGAATAGAATCACATCAAATATTTTTCATCCTGAAAAAAAAAAAAAAACGACTTTAGATTATTTTACGTTGGTAAAGCCGAGTCACACTTATTTAAGATAATTATATCGTAAACACTAATCTGCTCTGTCCTCGCATGGCAGGTCCGCAGGTAAGGATATTGTAAGTAGGTGTATATTGCCACAGGTGGGTACCTGTCGAACAGCCTCGCCATAGCGACGGACGCGGCGCACCTGTTGACAGACTTCGCGAGCTTCATGATCTCGCTATTCTCGTTGTGGGTGGCGAGTCGGCCGGCCACCAAGCGCATGCCCTTCGGCTGGTACCGCGCCGAGGTTCGTATCAGCTACGAGTACTATGTATTACCCTGTCTCCACAATGGGCGAGTAAGTATGAAGAGAGTAGTGAAGGTGGAGGAAGCAGCACCAGTGTGTGATGACTTATGGCACTCCGATCTCTCTGTCGGATAATTGTCTCTGAGATGAAAGTTTAATTTAAATAGGTGATCGGCGCTCTCACGTCGGTACTGCTGATCTGGGTGGTGACTGGCGTGCTGGTGTACATGGCGGTGCAGCGTGTCATCTACAAGCAGTTCGAGATCGACGCTACCGTGATGTTGATAACCTCTGCTGTAGGAGTCGCCGTCAACCTCGTGTGAGTGTCATTCTCTGAATCAAAATATTTTGCTCTACTTACCATCATTTTACATATTTTTGAACTTTGCTCTTGAACCCTACCTCTGAAATAACGGCAGCGTTCCCACACATCAGCAAGCTGTATGAAATTGTTGACGTACCTAAATTAACTAATGTTGCTGTATTTTTATCAGAATGCAGCCAAATTTTTCCAATGGCATATACTATTTATTATGCTATTATATTGCATTGGGTTATACTTAAAGAGTGTGAGGAGAAATGTGACTTGCTGATGTTTCCAGTATGGGTCTGACACTGCACCAGCACGGCCACAGTCACGGTGGCGGCGGACACGGCCACTCACACGGCAGCAGCAACCCGGTGCTCAACAATAAGGTAACATAAATCTGGAGAAACCTTTATATTTCATGGGACATTTTCTATCATTTGCCGAGTGATCTGTGACATTTCTGGTGTCCACTCGGGGCACCAGTCAGAGCGCAGTTTAGTTGGGCACGTTTATATAAATATGAAAAGTAACAGCAGCTTAGCTAAAGCCTAGACCTTGGTTATATGACCAAATTGACATGTTCCTCTTAACAGTGTTATATGATCGATTTCACGTTAGTAGCTATTAATCAGGTACACGTGAACTATCCTCAGAAGGATCAAGGGGAGGTGGACGCTGAGAGCTCGTCCACGCACTCACACCAGCACGAGAAGCACGCTGAGAATATCAACGTGCGAGCTGCCTTCATTCACGTGCTGGGCGACTTCCTGCAGAGCTTCGGCGTCTTCATAGCCGCAATTGTCATATACTATAAGGTAATTCTCGGTGTAATAATAGCACCTGTTCACAGTACCAGTACTCAACACCACTTTTGCCGCCGAATGCGACGATATTGCCTTGACAGCAAACAGGCGGCAAATTAAATGAAGGCTGCTGATAGTCCGAGAGGAACACGTGTTCCGATTTTTACAACATGTCCACTTACGACCAGCTGTACAAATACTATATCTTTTGCTTAGTGTGGGCCTAATTAATCCAGGATCATTTGGACCCCTAGAGCCCGTAATTGAGTATTCGTAATAAAAATCAATGGCTAGCTTGTTGTTCGCAGCCGACGTGGAACCTCGTGGATCCGATCTGCACGTTCCTTTTCTCAGTGCTGGTGCTCATAACTACGTTCAATATCATCAAGGACACCCTCATTGTTCTCATGGAGGGGTCACCCAGAGGCATCGACTTTCAGGTACGTAATGTGCTTCTTGTTATTTTCACCTGCTTATTTACTGTTATGGCATTAAGAATAAAGGAAGCAGTTCAACAAGTTATCAGAGGATTTTCTCGAATATTCCAACAAATTCTTTCGTCGTATTTTGGACACGAAATTTGACAGCTTTCAATATGATGGAACAGTGGAAGAGACAATGAAACTTTTGCTTTTATCCAAAATTGTACTAATACTGATGACTGTGGTTGTACTGGCGTCATGTGATGGCTATGCTGTCACGTTTAGTTCATTACTTATGGATTGTGCCTTCGCTTATGCTGTAAAAATACAACCCTAGAGAGAGAGGGAGATCTATTATCAAGACCGTCGACAATTAATGAAGTTACAACTTGGTTTTCCTGTGACAGGAGGTGGCCAACACTTTTCTGGCGCTGCCCGGCGTGCTGCGCGTGCACAACCTGCGCATGTGGGCGCTGTCGCTAGACAAGACCGCACTGGCCGCGCATCTCGCTATACGTAAGTACCTACAGCTCCTATGCACTTACGCGGTTCCCTTTTTGTTTATATACTTTTTTGCTTGCGCTTAAAACATAGTTGGTTGAAAGCTGGAAAAGCTAAGTACGTCAAGTTTATTCGAATTATTTTAGATTATCTGAATAGGGTCATTGAAAAAGTTGACTCAAAAATGGTTTAGGCTAACCAGTTAGGTGCTAGTGTAAAAGTGATCAAAGGGAGTGTCGGAGCTTGCTTAACATATATAACTAATGGCCCCAAAAAAAAAAAAAAACGAATGAAGTTGTTGTTCAAATTTAGTTCTCAACAAAATTTATTTGCTAAAAGCTTTCAACGACGTCGCTTAGCACTTCATTTGATAAACATAATTTGTAAAAGAATATAATCAATAAACACAATCATTTGATACATTATGCTGGTGTTCTGGGAGTGCCCAGAGAGTAAACTTATACCGCCGCGCTTAAAGGTGTTTCCAGTTCAAAAAGTTTGGTCGTTATTAACATGTCGAGATCCATATGCTATATTCACTATTCTGTCAAATTGGCGCCAATAATGTTGACAAGCTTTACATTTGTACTGAACAGGAAGCGGAGTGAGTCCGCAGAAGGTTCTAGAGCAGGCAACGAGGATGGTCCACGAGAAGTATAACTTCTTCGAGATGACGTTGCAGATTGAGGAGTTCAATGACACCATGGAGGACTGCACCCAGTGTAAAATGCCGCAAGCCTGATACTGTGACGTCCGACCGCAGACAACAGAACATAGTCGAATTGGGTCCCTGACACACCACAATCCTGCAATATAATATGCCGTCTTATACTATTTTTTGCTGTTTTCAATGGAACTTCGTACTAATCATAAAATCGATATGAATATTCGCCAAACGTATTGCAGTTTTAAGACTTCAGACACCAGTGAGACACGTGCTCACATAGTTCAGAGACCAGCCACGTAATACATCTACGATGTTAAACATTATTTTCTACAAAAAATACACTCATAAAATATAATTTCATCTTCAAAAGTAAAGTGTGCAGTGTTATTGCATTGATATTCTTAGAATATTTCATATTTTGGCATTTACTAAAATCCTACATGTATACACGTTTTAGTCTGCATAAAGGAACACTGAATATTATTAACACTTCGTTAGGGATAAGGTATGTGTAAATTATTGTTAGGTAAGTACTTAGGAATTTAACAATAGTGCCTTAACTAAGGTGTCCAGGGAATAGAGCAAGCATAGGCGTCCAACCGCTCCCGGTGCGAATAGGTTGACGAGTGGTGGCTTTATCATATCAGCAGTATAATGTGTCCATTCCCTCGTCCAGCGTTTCTCCGCGTCACCAAATAGAAAGAAAGTTGATGTGTGATGAAAGTGAAGTTGAGGCTCAGCAGGAAAAGCGCTCCTGCCGACTGCAAGTCTCTGTGAGACTCTTGACTGTTGTAGACAGGCCACCGAACACCAGGACTATGCAAGCATTAAATTTCGTCCTTTACAGAGACGTATCTGAATTAGTTCTTTGTTTCCACATTAAATGTTAAATTGAGTAAAGTCGAATCCCAAGTTGAACTTGCATTACAGAGAAGTTCACTGCTGTACTGTCAAGTTGAATATCCCACTTGTTATTGTATAATAGGACATATTTTGTTTTTAGGAACTAGTCCTGTAGACTATATTCCGGTTCTCGAAATAATATACAAAACTGTAAATGGCAAGACGGGTACTCGTGTTTTTACAATTTAGCGAGATTGATATCAATAAACTTCATTGAGACTCCAAGACCGACCCTGGAGAGTCCGCTTTGAGAATTCTTGCATGAATTTCCGTTTGTTTTCGAATTTAGTCAAGTAACAGTCTAGTGTTAAGCTGTAGGGCTCGCCCTTCTACCAAGAACTAGAACTGTAAAGGGTTGTATGTTGTTAAGAGGATAATTTATTATCGAGTGTTAGATGTAAGCAATGTTATCTGAGATGTGATCCCATCTTATCAATCTATGTAATTGTGTTGATGATAAAATATCAATTTACCTTATATTGTTTATATTATTTTCCATCCCTTCAATATGCAATCGACAGATATAAGTTTATAATGAAAAGTATAACTCACAAAAACTTAGTTTGGAGATTAATAAAACTCGCCTGTGTAAAATATATTTTAATGTAGAACATCTGTCCCGCGTCCGCTTGCTTCATCAATATGACAGTAACGACACCTCTGCTGGCTGTGGCAGGGATGAGTTCCTCATTAATATACATTTGCGTCGTTCATATAGACATTAATGACCTAACAAGTGTGTGAATATGGCACTTAATTTGTGTACCTATTACTGCCCAAGCAGTAGTAGGTACACAAAGTAAAGGCCAGTTTCACGCCAATTTTATAACTGTTCAAGTATACGTTAAGAAAATTTAACACTAAAGTGCATTAGTAATGCAAATTTAGGAATGAGATCAGATAACGCAAGGATATTATTCGGTCAGGCTAGGTGGTCCAGGACAGCGGCAGACATCGGCTCTTGGCGAGTTTAGCGTAGTAGGTGGCGGAGAGACGCCTGCTCCTCGTCCTGGTGGGTGACGTGAAATCCACCTCGTACAGCCCGAACCTTTCACTGCAAGTTATATTTCTGATCAGGTATTTGTGTCTACAACAATGCCACGAAAGTAATAAAACACAACGGGTTCTTCCCTTGGATATCTCTGGCGTGCGCCGTAAGTGAAGAGTGTGCAGACTGAGCTGCAGACGGAGACAGACCGCATGGTCATTGGACCAAGATAAAGTACGACCTTTTCTTTTCTTTTTTTTCGGAGGGGTCTAGCCTCAACAGTTCGACGGACGCTAGCGAAGACTTTTGTGTCTTCGGGTTTAGGGAGACGATATGGGGACAGACCCCCACTTTTCCCGCAGATGGGAGGAGATGTAACGGATTGATTGTGACCTATAGTAACTTTTTTGGGATCGAAAAGGGGGAAGCGGTCCCCCTCCCCACACTTCGTGCGCACGATGCCGTTTAAATGGCGTGTCGAGGAAAAGGATAATTGAGCTCGTTTAATGTTGGGCTTATCAGAGGAGGCCTTTTTTTGCATTTTCTGCGAACGTTCTATTTGCATGCATCGGTCGTATGCATGTAATATAAAAAGTTAGCTTATGTCTATACGTCATTTTGCTCTTTTTGTTTATAAGAGGATAGAGTTTAAAAAGAACATGTCTTCTTGAAGCTCATCGACCTATCGAGAGTGACTCCCAAGTATTTCACCGTCCCACTTCTAGGTATCTCGTTACCGTAGAGCAGGATGGGAGGCATGTTTCCTCGTCTATGCGAGGGGTGGGTTATTGAGAAGAGTATGGACTAACTCTTTCCCGCATTAACCTCTATTTTCCACCTTAAGAACCATTCACAGAGGTCGGTGACGGCCTCTTGGAGTAGTTTGGCTCCGAAGTTGAGAAGGTATCTAATGTACAGTGCGGTATCATCCGCGAACATCGCCAGCTGGATGCTGGAGTGTCGCGGTTTGACGCTAATGTACAGATTGGAGAGAGTGGGAGAGTGAAACGATCCTTGCGGACAACCGGCTCTGAGGGGACGAGAGAATAGACAGGGTGCCCTCTAATTTGTAGCGAAACTGCCTGTTTGCTAGGTAGCTGTTACGTCAGGCAGTCCTAATTGGTATAGTTTTAAGATGAGGCCTTGATGCCAAATCTTTTCAAAAGCTTTTGCTACATCACGGAAGACAGCGCACGTGCCACGTGGCCAGCCTGTCTATTGAGTCCCGATAGTACGAACTCTGTAAGGCGGTGCACTTGTTGCGGGCAGCTATGGCTGTCGCGAAATGCGAACTGCTCGTCTATGAATAGGTTTTTCTCTCGTATTACGGTTTTCAGCCGTGCGAGAATTATCCTTTCATAGATTTTACCTAACGAGCTTATGAGACTTATGGGTCGGTGGTAAGTGGGCTCCACCCGGGGTTTCCCCGGTTCGTGTATGCCAATCACTATGGCTTCTTTTCACTTGTCTGGGAAGGTGCTTTGCGCAAGAAGGGCGTTAAAAATGCACACTAGGAGGTGTATAATAACGGGAGGCAGCTGTTTCAGCGCCTTAATGGTTATTCCATCGGGCCCGGGGGCCCTCTTTGAGTGAAGGTTTTTTACTAGATCCTTTACTTCTTCTGTGTCCATCAGATGTATGATCTCATCATCGTCATCCGGTGGCACAGCCATGCGGGCCGTTACTACACTTTCTACCTCTTTTATGTCGGCGGGGTCTGTAGGGAGTTGTCGGATGGCTTGCCTGCACACTTCGCCTCCGTTGCGATCGTGCCGACGTTTAGCCGCATTTTTTCGACGGATTAGGTCCTTGACGTCGTCAGAGAGAGCTAAAAGGTCTTCTGGGACGGCGGAGATCTCCCTTGACGATTCTTCTATTTTAATAATGAAGTAGGACCGTGTGTTCGTATAATTTCTGGTTATGCTGATGTTTAAGGTTGCTTATTATTAACACTCCGCGTGCTAGTTTTCTCACATATGTAATAAAAATATTTTTTTCTATTGCAGAGAGCACAAAACGACTATTTAAGTACCTGTAGATACGTGACTTCCGACGTTTTGCCTCCATGCACCTGTCTGGGTTCCTCTCGCTTAAGTAATATCGGTCATGTGTTAAATCATTAATCTTAACTTACGAAAATCCACTAGTCCACTCGAAGTTGTCCAGCAGGCTCCAGTAAGTATACGCACGCACGTTAACTCCGTCTATGTACACGGCTGCATGCAAGGCTCGCAAGTATCCTGCTATGTAATTAACCCGTCGCAGGTCCTGCAAGCCCGGCCATAAGGACATGCCGTTCTCTGTCACTAGTATCGGGGGGTTGCCGTATGACTTCTTGACCCAGTTCAGCGCCTTGCGGAAGCCCCACGGAACTACCTGAGACAACACTTTACGATGTACAACCCGTACGAATAAATGACGGATGACGTCAGCGAGCTCTTAGGCTCTCTCCCTCAAATTAGGAGGATGTATAAAGTTAATCTGTCCAAGCTTCACCAACTTTTCTCTAATCTTACAATCTATATTTTAAAACTATTTCGGTGTGCTTGATAATAAAGAAAATTTAATTTATTATTTTAAATAACAACTATAAGTTACCCTCAACCAAGTCGAGTTGCTCGTCGGCCAGTCCGCGTTCTGTGAACCCGTGCCGCCCACGTCGTACGCGTACGACGGCTCCAAGGGAATCGGGTCGTTATTCTTCTTCACCAGGAAGGTGGTGTAGTGGTTCATACCAAAGAAGTCTGCGGATCCTCTGATCATCTCCACTTCCTTGGGCGTGAACGTCGGCAGGCGCGAGTGAGGGAAGTTCTGACGTTTAGAGATGTAGTCAATCCTCTTCCGCATTATCGGAGGATAATCTCCCTTCGTGGAAAATATCGGATGAGCGAACCAACCCAACTGAAAAAGTAAACCGATTCAGTATTCTCAGTGGTTGCTCGGTGCTTGCTTCTGTGGTCTGCAGATATCAATTTCCACACCCTCTAACCAATTCATTAAGGAGAAAATACAAAATAACAATATTAGGAGTACATAATCGCATACAGTACGTAGCACTTACTGTGCACTGTACCTTGTTGGTGGGCTTTGTGAGGCTGTGGCACGCTGTTTCAGGCCGTGGCAGCCTCAGTTCAAATTCAAGAATGTTTTCTTAAAAAAGTCATCGAATATATTTTTTGAGACCGGGGAATCCAGGCACAACGAGAGTTCACATTTGTTCATTGCTGTTTTCTGTAGGTACGATGATCGTGAACATTGTTTCCAGCGTAGTCACATTTATAAATATACAAACTATGGGTCTACATGGGTCATGGTTCCACATTGTTCCCGTAGCACTTGCTACTCTTGCTTGTCATTACTGGTATAGTCGTGTAGATGCGGTCAGCTTATTCTTGCAACACATTCTTAGTTCTCAATGAGCCGGTGGTATATTCCCTTATAATATTCTCTTGGCATTAAGTAACAGATTTTTAGGAATTCTATTTTGATTAAATTATCATTGTGAAATGATAAAATGACTGACATTGAATTGCCTCACGACCTCGGCCGCTGTTTGGTCCGACTCAGAGGTGGTGAGTGGCTCGGCCCAGGCGAAGTCTAACGTGATTCCGACGCTACCTACAAAACAAAGGACTTTTTATTGTTTGTTATAAATCATAAGTTTGCCATGCCATTAACTAAAATATACGGTCCAAAATCGCATGGAGTGTAGGCGGTCCTACACGCGTATTGTAGTAGTAGTGAAGTAGTGAAGTAGGGGACATAAAATGTGTAGGGGAGTTTCATCGTGGAAATCTATGAATTTATTTTAATTTAACACATTCAGTGCCGCTGACTTGGCTCACGAGCTCGTGGTAATCTTACTCATGTGCCGACGACTCGCCACGCTCATTGTGTATATTACAGTAATATCTCCCAATTCGTATATTCTGTTTGGATAGTCCAATTCGTATATTCTGTTTAAAATTTTAGTGTAGATTTCTTATGATGCTATTTAAGTAAGTACATGGTAGTTTCGATGTAGCGCACATTTTTATATTTTAGAGAATAATTCATGTTGCCCCTCTGGTGTAATGGTGCGGGTGTCGCCTGTTAAGACCGTTAGCCGCGAGGGGTTTTGGGTTCAATCCCCTGATTGGCATCGGGCAACGATTATTAAAATGTTTTTCAGATTATTCCGAGAATGCATTACATTGTCTGGGATTGGCTATAGGCTTGCCACCTATGAGATCATGGGCCGCAGTACCTTGGCTAGTCGTGGGAGTTCTCGTATATCTACTGGACTTACGAGTTGTGGATGTACTAGTACACCTCTGCCTACCTCTTTGGGGATAACAGGCGTGAAGGTATTTTCGTTTTTTTTTAAGTCATGTTCTCGAGCCATGAACTCGCTAGGAGTAGCTAGTATTCACTGTCGTAGCTTCCCGAAGTTTAAATAGTATCAGAGTTTCAAAATTATACCTATCAAATGTACCATTTTTCGACGACTTAAAAAAAGGAGGTTATCAATTCAACGCGTACTCGCTGCGCGAATTCTCCATTTTTTATTGAAATCTCTGAAATTCGCTAGGCGAGTCCAACATCATAACCATGGCGGCATTCGAGGAATATCATGAAAATCGTAGCGACTCTTAACAGTAAGAGATAAAACGACAATATTTTATTAACAAGCAACACTTCCAATGGCTCATCGATACACTTTAACTTTTTCCGTCAAATATTGCGTGGTAATTGACCGATCGACATATTGCTATAGATATTTAAAATGCCATGAACAGACAATAACGTAATAGGATATGTTATTGCTTGTTCATGGCATTTTATGAAGCTGATCTAAATAAATGCTCCTCTTAACTACTTGGAAACAATCGAAAATTGTATTAAATAGTGGAAGGGGTGGGAGTCACCATATACGTTCACCCACTCCAAACCACAAAAATGCTGGCGTACAACAAGAAGCATAATTAGGTGAGCTGTCGCATTTTCTGCGGTCTATGAGCCCATATGGGGATGTGTAAAAACCATTTCATATTCTAACGTAGATCTTGTTTCACATTATATCATTTTATTTTAAATCGTTCAGTCAAAAATAAATAACTACTAACCTTAAATACTAACCTTTCTGCAGCAACTGAAAGTTTTCCTTGTACATGCGGTACACCATCCCGTGTGCTCGCAGCACAGTGTGCCCGCACAGGTAGTCGTCAGTGCCACTCGCGTCGAACCCTGGCGCGTCCATGCCCCCGTAACCGGTATGACAAAATGTCAAGGGTTCGTTGAACGTCAGCCAAGTTTGTACCTTGTGTCCAAAGTTTTCGAACACGATCTAAGAGAAACAGAGTATATTTTCATTAGTTATTATATATTTGATAACGCAATTAATTTACTATTTGTCGAATTTGACGAGCAATCTGTTCTCATTTCGGTCGGATTCTTGTAGCGACTACCGACGCTCATAGACATCCACATAATTATCATGCAGACTTGTTATATTCCCTACCTCCTTCTCTCCAAGAGACTACCGGAAGCTCAATAAATCAGACGAACTCACGAGTACTCCTTCCTTTAGCGAATCCCGTCCGCTCCTGTGGGATTTGCTAATCAAGGTAATAATAAGAGCAGGTGTGACTACCGCCGCCCGTAGACTTTTACGAGACTAAGTGACTCGCAGACGTGTTGCCGGCCTTTAAGGAATAGGTTGTTGGTCTTTTCTTGAAGACCTCACTTTTTAGCAGTTCGAGCAGTCTTGTAGACATGAGAGATCAAGAAAAGTGTACGATAACTGTCGCACTTTTTGATTGAGCCTTTTTTGTGCAACGGCGGGATGGCAGACTTAGTTCAATCGTTCAGTAATTTTGCTGTCATTGTATATTTTGTGCAGTTTGTTAATTGTAGTATAGCCAGGGGCCTTAAGAATTTCTGCTCTTATTTCTTCGAAATCTGGACCTGGGAAAACCTTTTCATTCTTCAGAGTAGCCAGTGCAGCTGTCATTTGGGGGCTCATAGCATATCTCATTCCTACTATCTGGAGGTTCCGTTGGTAGGTCCTTGTGTTTGTATAAATCTTTCTAACATTGGCACCACCTGTCGTTTACTCTATCGATATCGTGAATAAGTACCCCTTTTTTATCCTCGATCTGCCAAGACCTTGCTTTTAATTACCTGCTAATCAAGCGAACTTTCTTGAAGAGGTCAGAGGGTTGCACATTGCGTGAATGTACTTCAACCTCGCGGCAGATATTCAATATAAAATTATTTGGGTCTCGATGGCCGCGTGATTTTATATCTTTACACAGATTGGAGCATCTTTACATCGCTTGGTTGTTTTGTTGCCTCTTACCTTTTTTTCTTTTGGGCTAACTCCCAGATTTTGGTTTTATACTTTAATAGCTGAGGTTGACATGCCTTCAGAGAGTAATATAAAAATAAAAAAAATATTAACTACTATTACTTTTAAACAGCCCACTCACCCTCGCATACTCCACAAAGTAATCGGCGACGATGGGGTTAGCCCAGCCCCCCATGTCCTGTAGTTTTTGCGGTAGGTCCCAGTGGTATATGGTCACGATGGGCTGGATTTTATTTTGTATCAGCGCGTCTAACATCTCGTGGTAATATCTAAGGCCAGCTTCATTCACATTACTGAAAAATAAGACTTACACTATTAAAAATATGCTCTCATACTTCACTGTAAAAAATACATATAAATGCGTGTATTCTTGTGCTAGATTCAAACGTCCAGGTAGCGCCAGTCCGAACATTAGGACTAAACGCTTAGCCAATAGTTATATTGGCTCATTGTAGGGAAGGGGAAAGGAGGGCTCCACCATAGTTCAAGCCTTGTCGTGGCGGCAGGGCTCAGTAGCCTGGGTTGATCCGAAACACCTTGGGCGAAGCCAATTGAACCGAGGAGTTGGGGGCTCTTAGTACCCCTCCTATAAGAAGAGGGGACCAAAGAGCAGCAGGAGGTGCCGCCCTTTGTACCCCTCTTATAAGATGATGGGAGAAAAGAGCAAAAGTTGGCGGTGCTTTTGCGCACGGGGCAAGGGGCGAGGATGGGAACCTCATCCTATTGCACTGTCCTAAAGTCGTTGGGGTTATCATGTGGTGCGGGACAACCCCATATGAGGAGGTGGTCGAGGTGCCTTGATGAGGTACTGTTTCGGGGCACCTCACCAAAGGCGGCACTGGTGGCACTTGCGGTGGTTTTTGTGGGTATTTGGCACCGTACAATATGCTGCGAGCCCCACATACCATTGGACGCCACCCAGCCACCACCAAGGAGGGGAACGCGTTTGCATAACTATTAT
>JAFELO010000116.1:728010-751438 GCA_017140195.1 Eumaeus atala
CCTTTTTATCATAACGAACAAATGCAAAAGAGATTACTATCGCTAAGCCCGAGAGCCCAACTATTACCTGAAAGCCCGGATATCATACCTCAATTGGAAGAATTGCTTGATATGAAAATGAAATCTATTAATCACAGAAATGAAAAATTTTATTTTGACCAGGTTACAGATGAGACAATGACCGTAAAATCTCAAATAAAATTGATGGAAGAATCTCACCATGTAATTTAAAGTGAACATTTTAATCTTAAGCAAAATGTTGTAAAGTTACGATCTGATCTTGCTGAAAATGACGAACAAATTAAAGACTTACGTGATGAAAACATATATACAATAAACAGCAACAATGGGCCCGACATACAAACGTTGAGGCGGTTGGTTTACCAGAAACTCCCAATGAAAATCCTAAAGCATTGATTATTGAAGTAGCCAAACATGCTGGTGTGAAGCAGTTCATGGCGGATATTGAGTTTTACCATCGAATACAAACTTTTGAAAGTATACTAAACCGTCCGAAACCACTTACTGTCTAGCTGAAGGACCGCCCTGTCAAGGATAAGCTCACAGCAGGTGTGCGAAAAGCAAAAGGCATAAAATCTGAAAACATTGGGCTGGGAGGTGCACCAAATAGATTCTTTGTTTTTATCACTTGAACCCGGATATCAAGGCCCTTTGGAAAGAAACCAAAAGTTTGCTATGGGCAAAATCTTATAAATTAGCATGGCGAGGAATTACCATATTTTTTTAAGAAAAGACGAGCAATCCCCGGCCATCACAATAAATTCAAGAAAGACCTATCAAAAATTATTTAGGATCAACTCTGCTAAAAATTAAAGTTTTATATATCACTTAAAGTAACTAAACTGTTGTCGCTATTTTTGTATTATTACTCGATTTGTATGTTTTAATGTTTAACCTACAAATGACAAAACATTTAAATCATGACACGCAACTCACACACCGCATAAAGCATTGCATACTCAAAACATCCCAATACTAGGTTTTTTATACTGGTTTAATGTAATAATTAAATTGTCTGTTATCATATTTTTTATAAAGCGCAGTTATAAAAAAGATTAAAGCCCCTAAAATATTTTATCAAAATGTCCGAGCTTTACGGACAAAAATGAGTGAACTTAAACTTAGCATAATGAATTATAAGTGTGACATTATTGTTTTAATGGAAACATGGCTCTGATGGTTTTTACAAAGATCATCAAATAAGAAAACTGGCGGTGGCGTTATGATCTGTTGTAAAGAAGGTTCTCTGGCTCAAGAGAGATCCGAGGGAGCGTGTAGCGGTACTGAATCACTATGGATCACTATGCCTACCGACTTCTTGGTATGTCGATACCAACGAAAGCTACATGTCGGAGTGTACAAAATCCCTCATGATAAAAACCAAGCCTCCAACGTCTCTGCGTTCACTTTGTCTCTCCAACAGTTCCTAATAAACATTCAAAATTATTATTTTGTATTTTTAGGGGACTTTAACCTGCCTCATGTAAGATGGTCTACAGGGTTGCTGGACGTTTATAATCTACCTGGTCTGGCGCAACATAATTTTTGACAAACCAGGCGAATAATACGCTCGATTAAGTTTTCTGTAATTTTTGTGTGACGCTAAAAGTGATTATGTTAAAGTAACCTCTGGAGTCCCGCAGGGGTCAATATTGGGACCATTGTTGTATAATACATAACTTTATAATATACTAGACTGTTTTAATACCACACGTTACCTGATGTATGCTGATGATAAAAAAATATTATAGTATCTTTAATTTACTGTCAATATATACAAAATGATCAGATCAACCTGGCTCTATGTTATATTAAAAATCTTATTAGCGTCAACGCTAGCAAATATCAAAAAAATACTTTTACTAGAAAACAAAAACCAATAAAATTTAGGTGCCATATAAATTACTCAAGGACACAAACATAGTTCGGGACCTACGTATTATTTTAGATTACAAACTTTTGATGACCGAACACATTAACAGCATTTTAATATTAATAATCAACTCGGATTTATCACGCGTATGTGTAGAGAGTAGACCTTTCTGTAATAGAAACTGTATTGAAACTCTATACTCAGCATACGTTATTAGCATTGTCGACTACGGCTCTAGTGTCTGGACGCCACCCTATAAAGTACATATAAACAGAATAGAGTCTATTCAGAAAAGATTTCTGAAGTTCTTATGCTTCACATTACTTACGATACATATGATAATGTCTGTATGCTCTTCAGAATGGAACCTCTAATCGTTAGGCACAAACGATACGATTTATTGTTACTCTATGGGTTGTTAAATAATCGCGTTGACTGTTCGGAACTGTGTGAATCAATCTATTTCCAAGTACCTGGCTATCACACACGAAAAGCCGAGTGATTTTATATCCCTAAAGCTAACACAAATTATGGGGACAACAACATACTAAATCGCATTACAGAATTATACAATAAGGAGTATGCAAGTGCTGATGTGTATTTCAAGTAAACAACGCTTTATTAAGGAAGTAACAAAAATTAATGGTATCATAAAATAATTTAAACAAGATAAACAAACATACATACACACACTCACACAAGCACGATCACTTATACTTACAGCATTTCATACCGAATGTCGGTTCTTCTTTTTCGTATAATATTGAATTATATGTTTTATGTAGTAATCCTATATTGGCTCATTGAGCCTATGATAAATGTAAACTAGAATAAAATTTACTGTAATGCTGTTGGTTTACCAATAAAGGAATAAAATAAAATTAAAAATAAAACAGTGACTAGAGGGACTAATTTAGACAGTCAGTCAGAAAATGACTGTACCATCTTTTAGCATTTAAGCAGAGATCGAGCTGGAATAGATTCATTTACTTGCTAGTTCCAGTCGGCAGAATCCTCGGCCACGACAATGAGAACCTGTAGAAGTGAACTCCGAGCTCCACCAGTAGCTGGACGTCCTGACGGAACAGGTGATAGGAGTCGGTGGCCACGTCGCCGTTATTGTGATCAAATATGCGGTCGGGCCGCTGGTGGGTGTACCGGTCCCAGATGCTCTCGCCTTTGCCTACAACACAATTTAGTGAGCATGAATGCCATTTCAATGCCATCAAATACAACTTCTCTCGCTCACATAAGCCTGACAGTTAATATGTCTGTGATCTGTCATGGGGTCTGTTAGTATGAAGAGGCTCATGTTGGAAAGTAGTGAAGGAGGGCAACGCACATGAATGACTTCTGTTTGTACTGATGTTTATGGGTGCCGATAGTTATCGATGTTTTGAAAGCTCGTTTGCAGCCTACGTTCTAAAGTAAACTTAATTATTTTTTTAGATGAGCCTTACTTTTCATTAGTTACACTCTAAGTAACGCCCCACACACCTACCAGAGACATTCCAAGCTCCCTCCACTTGGTAGGCGGCCGTGGCTACGCCGAACTGAATGTTATCGAAGCAAATCGTCTCATTGTTGTCTTTTGCCGCGCTCGCCCTGTAATGTACGCGCAGGTTCTACATTAATGACTTTTCAATTTTGTCTCAATGAAAGATGACGATATTTAGCAGAGGCCGAATAATGGCTGTTGATGTTGATTTGCCTTAAACTACACATAACCGTAGGTTAGCATGATGTTGTTTATTAATATAAAAATAAAATTCAGAGGCCTTCAATTGATTATGTTAATTATTAAATATTATTTTACCTATATAGAAGAGCACACAGTAACTATGCTGTCAGGTTCCGTACGGCTTGTGCGACTATTTCTAAATACCCAAGACTAAACTCGTAGATATGTATTTTATTAAAGAAGTACTTTGTGAGTGATAAAAGGACGAGGAAAAGGTCCCTCTTAAATCGTTGGATGCCTTCAAAGTAGAATATACAGTGGACCCCTGACATTCCGGCCCCTGTAATGGAACATGATTTTGAATATTACGTATGTATTTGATAATCTTCGCTAATGTAGATCATGCAGGTTTCAACAGGTTACAACTCGTCCCCACCATGGTTCGAGCATTGTCGTGGCGGTGGGGCTTAGCAGCCTGGGATGAACCCAGGCGGAACCAACCGAGGGGGTATCTTTGCACTCCTGTTACAAGAAAAGGGGGGCTAAAGATCAGGAGGAGTAAGCGTTTTTGTTACCCCTCTTATAAGAAGGTCCCCACCTAGGAGAAACTGGAGAAGGCACTTCTGTTCACGGGGCAAGGGGCGAGGGAGGATGGGAACCTCACCCCATTGAACTTTCCTAAAGTCGGTGGGGTTGTCCTGTAGTGTGGGGCAACTCCATCTGTGGACTGTGGGGGCTGACGAGCCGTCGAGTTGCCCTGATGATTTCTTGTTCCAGGGCACCTCACCAAAGACGCCACTGATGGCACTCGCGGTTGTATTTGTGGCTATTAGTCACCATAATGTGCCGCGAGCCGCACACACTAATGGACCCCACCCAGGGCCAGTGAAGGCACGTAAATGCGTTTCCCCGCAAAAAAAAAAATGTTACAACTCGTACGCGCCATCGCAATTGTGCTCGACACGTATGCAATGTTTTACTTAGTTTGAATTTGACTACTCGTGACAGCGGTACGTCCTAGCGAGCGTTCATTGTTTGCTATCTATTCATTGTGTATTAGGTATAGTACCTGGGTACTATACCTAATACACATCTGTACACTATGTAATGTCATCACAAACCCAGAAGCGAAAGCACAAAAGGTTGACAATTAAGAGAAAATGTGATATTTCAGACCACTTAAATCAGTGTAACTTCGGAGGCTACAGAAAAAGATTGGGAAATCTGGTGCCGTGGGACGGATAAAGAGGAAAATGTTTTTCATGAAATGTCTGACGGCGAGATTATAAAGGAGTTTTCTAATTATAAAAAACAATCAGGAAGATACAGCGACGTGAATGCAACTGCTGCACAAGTTACAGCACAAGACGCGGTTAACGCTTTCGAGCTAGGTTTACAATAGGCTGAAGAGAATGATACGTCCTACAACGAACTTTTACTTTAGAGAAGACTGAGGGACGAAGCTCTGATCTCGCATTAAAACAACCTTAACCAAAAAAAGATGAATGTTTCCAAGCTTCGTAGCTTGATAAATTCATTACATGATTTTAATTCATAATTCATTATTATTTTGGTACATATGTATTTATGCTTAAGTTTTTAATGGAACGTAAGTCTCTACTCCTATTTAATTTACTAAATTCGGCATACATAAATTAAGTATGATTGGTACTTCAAAGTAAGTACATATAACATATAGAATCTCATCATTGGACATGTAATTTGTTGGATTACAAGGTATTTAAAATTCCAGACCATGGGGGTCTTAGGCAGTGCTATATCCGACAGGGCTACAATCCGACAAATTCTGTAGTCCGCCACTCCCCTGCAAAATGCTTGTCGGATTACCGGAGGTCCCCTGTACTCGTATTCCACACGTGGGTATAAAATATCTCCTCATGATTTATTAGGTCTTCCTTTCCTTCTTCTCTGTCGGTACCAGTTAGTTAAAGATTTCGTCCACCTGATAGCGTTCATTCTGCAGAGATGTCTTACCCAATCCATCATATAATTTTCCTAAAATTTAATGCTTAGGTTATTCTTCGTTGTATGCCTTTACCAGCATTATTTTCAAAAGATATCACTTCACAATTGTCATACATATATGTATTCTGATACATGTTAAAATATGTTCCATTTTTTCGTTTCAGAATATTGTGTCTCGATCTTGTCCTTCTGTAAGAATCATTATTTTCGTTATATTTAGTATAGACGTTACCTTTCAGCTTTCTATTTCCAATTAATTACCAGCTCTCTAATTCCGTAAAAATATCAATGCCATCGGCAAGTCACAAATGGCTTAGGACTTAGGTTTTTTTCGCAGGGGAATTGTTTATAAGCATGTCCTCGGGGCTGAGAAATCCTGAGGGGTATGTGGGACTGATTCCCCATACCCACTTAAACCCAGCGGTGTTCTAACACATTCGCCATTGGAGGAGCCATTTCGTGTACTGCATTAGAGGAAGTGAATGAAGTGAAGTAGCATTGTTTAGTAGGTTATCGAAACGTCGGGACGAAGAAAAATGAGAAACTTCAGGGATCTGGATAGAATTTTCGTTCAGTGATGAAATTTCTGCTATCGAGAGCCACGATAGAATCAGTCCCAATAATATTTAATTTCCAGCGTTTCGTTTATTTTTTATTTTCCAGCGTTTAATTTTCGTTTCATTTCAGCTTATTTATGTGTCTGTCTATTTATTTAAATATATATTAATTTTCTAACAACTTGTAACTAACTATATTTACTAAGTTTATAATTATATTACGTATATTAAATAAGTATATCATTATTTATAATATTATATATAATTGTGTTTCATTCCACTAGTAAGCCTTAAGAAACCCGATAAAATGTATGAACTCATTTTCGATAACCTTTCGGCTATCACGTGGTCACGGGCAGACTGACAATACATCATATAATGTATGTTGCAATATTACGATATATATATATATATATATATATATATATATATATATATCAAATATATTTTTAGATGTTGTTTTTATTACAGATAGAAAAAGATTACGATATATTCGTTCATTACGAAGATTCTGTCTCATTCCACAAGTAACGATAAAATCCGCTAAATACTCTTAAATACATAAAAATCCTAAATATATTGTCCGTTGTCTAATACCTGTAACACAAGTCCTTACGGTACTGACCACAGGGCTAGGCTAACGTGCTGCGATAAGTCCACAGATGTTACTAATACCTAATTCCACAGGCGCCGATCTCAAAAATAGTATTTCATAATTTTTATTGTTTTTTGAAGTCGGTTTAATTTTTACTTGATTTTTTTTTTGAGACGTACTGTATTTAAACATAATTATTCGAATGCAGACACCCAGTCTTTTAATACAATTATCCTGGCATTTCAAGTAAAAAAATCTCTTTTTGAATATCCAATATTCATAAGTAGAGATTTTTTACTGACGGCGATAAGATGGAGATAATCGGGAATTTAATAGATCAACAGAATTGTTTGTCTTATTTACATAAGCAAATGTTATGAACGTAAAACATAGGTTTGCCACCTATGACATCATGGGCCCCAGTACCAGTGGGTGTTCCAGTATATCTACTTACGAGTTCTGGATTTACATCCCCTTGTTAAAGGTTGGCTCTACAATTTAGATGGAAATAAGATCATCCTTGTCGGACAACATATTTAATTTAAAGTTGGCCAAATTTTATATTTATTGAGAGATGGGGGAAAAAATATAACGAAGCATTACCGTTTTGTTGCTAGAATAAAAAAGAACATCCTATTGTTATTACTTACAATGCTACTGATACAATTTACATTTGTCGGTTTTGAACTCGCTCGTTATTTTCCTTAAAATCGCTAATAGAAGTTCAACATATCGTTTGTGTATTTTTCTGTTACTAGTTTCCCATGTCATACTTATTATACACAATCCCTTCACAAGAAATGTATAATTGAGAGTAACAATCTTTCTGTGCACACAAACTTCAAGAGAATTTAACTTTCCGTTTTGATGTCTTATATAGTTTATTCCCTGGGTACCTATGTAAAGCCCAACACATAAAACTACGAATTTAGCGGTGAACATTGATTCGCCGCTGAGTTATTACATTACAAACTATAATGTATTGGACATTTAAAACAAATGCACAGAGTTTAGGAGAGTGGGCGTAACTTATAACAAGGACATTAACTTACTTAGAGGATAACAATGCGAATAAACAGCACACAACATAGCACTGCATCTCCTCCGAGCTGTCGGCCGACTGGCCGCGGCCCCCTTCGTCATGCGCTTGCTGTGAGCCGTCAGTGCAATAACAAGCATGATGCTGTCGCACCGGCTGCTTACAACTTACAACACACAACAATGGATACGCTAAGGATACTAATTTGTTTTGACACATTTTGTCAGGACAGTAGACAAAAAAGTATAACACGCTTTTATTCTCGTAAGAATTTATTAGTATGTACGTTAAAATAAGTCATACTACGCAAGGGATAAAGAGAGCAGAGATATTTGTTTCGAAATGGCTACACTGCACCTTACAGAAAGATAAGTATATTGTAAACAATAGAAAATGACATATTTCTCACTTAGAGAGCAGAGATATTTGTTTCGAAATGGCTACAACTGCACCTTACAGAAAGAAAAGTATATTGTAAACAATAGAAAATGACATATTTCTTATTCACTATACCAATGCGTTGCCCTCATACCACCACCGGCTACTCACAAACCGCACGGAACGCGACACTGAAGATGTCAATTTACGACATTGTTATGTGAGCGAGAGGTCCTCGGTCGTGCCGGCCCAATTCCGTTGCACAGGACGCAGTGTCATGTACTATGCATGGCACTACCTCCTCCTACCATGGGACCATTACAGACATTCTCGATTAATGCTAGCCATTCAGAACACTGTTTGGTTGACATTATCGTTACTGCTTTTTATGTATAGCCAGTTGAAATCACCAATGACAATTATTAATTGCACAAAAAGATCGCAACCAGAGCAGTCGGAGCTTTGTGATGTCATCCGACGTCCATAAACATCTGCATAATTCTTGAACAGATGTGTTTCACTTCTTCTCTCCTTCTCCCCGATGGTCCACTGGAAACTCACAAACCGAACGCAACATCACAGCATATCGGTCACTATACGGCGGTCTCCGTTACATAGGAGGATGTAATGTCATGCACCTTGTATGGCACTACGTCTTCCTAAGAATAAGTAATTTCCTGATAGTAAGCTAAGTTAGTAGATAGGTATGTATAATTTGTACCAGCGGCTTCGACCGTCAATAACGTCGGACGGATTTATACCTTAAGTACTCTTACACTAAAACCTTGCTCTGGAATCATTCATAATATAAAGTTATCAAAACCTCATGGAAATACATTGAGTGTTTTTGAGTAAGTCGATTACATACAGAACTGACAGCTTTTGGGGGATTATAATACGGATAGATTATCTTTACTTTATTCTTATATCAACTCTTTTGCGTTTTAACGTATAAACGGAGTTGGATTTCACCATTCAGCTGATTGAGGACGGACAAAGTCAGGCAATGTCAGGTATCTGGTACATTAACGGTATTATAGACAGACAGCATTCCGGAAGCTTCGTCACATTCTCACGTCGACCCGCAGAGCTCGAAGACAAAAGTCTTCAACCAATGCGTTCTCCCCGTGATGACCTACGAGGCCGAAACAAGGATTCTTAATTTAGGACTGGTCCGCAAGTTCGCGGTAGCTCAGCAAGCTATTGAACGTGCTATATTGGGTGTTTCTTTATCCGATAGAATTCATCATATGTCAGACAAATATAGTTTCCGATATCACGCAAAAATTAAACTCGCTCAAGTGGTAATGGCCTGTAACACACTCAGAAGATCAGATGGCAGATGGGCTACTAAGGTTCTGGAGTGGAGGCGGCGTATAGGAAAACGACTTTTTGGTCGACCGTCCACAAGGTGAGAAGAAGATCTCCGTGCAGTAGCTGGCCCCGGACGGACGCGATTAGCAGGAGATCGGCCGTCTTTGCGTTCATTTAAGGAGGCCTATGTCCTGTGGACCGATAAGATGTAATAATAATGATGATAATGATGAGACAAACCTCAAGGTCGTGCTGGCCCGAATGAGTTGCAAGGCAAACATACCAAATACCAACGCATCTACGCGCCTACACCGGTTCTGGCACTCGCGGCATATGATAGTGCCGAATGCCCACAGAAACCACCGCGAGTGCCGTAGTACCAGATGTGCCCCGGAACAACAAATCATCAGGGCACCTCGACGGCTAGTCAGTTCCCAAAGAGTGAGACGTCATCTTAGGGGTATAAGGAGCCCCCTTTTCTTATAAGAGTCAAAGAGCATCCCCCCCGGTTCAGCTGGGTTCGTCTGGGTTTACCCCAGGCTACTGAGCCCCACCGCCACGATAAAGCCTGAGTTGTGGTAAAACATACTGAACATAATGTAATGTAAGACTGTATCTTGCTGATGATTACAATGAACCGATAATTGCCGATAAAAACAACACATCATCGCATGACATGGATGTCAAAAGGCGCCGATTGTTTGCTCCCCTATACTATAAAAATATCCTTCATATGGCCTTTACGCTTTAAAGAAAGACTTCCAAAATTGATGTCTTAAGTTTACGCGAATGTTAGTCATTACAATAAAACTACTTATACGGATTTTATTTAATTATTTGTCTAGCCCGACGTTTCAGAAGCTTGACAGCAACCATGATCACGGGTCCACTCATATCACGGGTCAATCCGTAAAAGTAGTTTCATTGTAAAGACTTCCAAAGACTAAATTTCAGTTCAAAAAATGTTTAATTGTTATACTTGCTTGCTCCAAGTAAATAAAGAAAATTTTAATCCAGATTTTACTCCATCTATCGGGACTGTTAGACTATTCTAGAAACTATAGTGTGGTCTATTCGACGCTAGATGGCGCGCCCCTGCACAAAAAGAACTTTCTAGTTGATACCAGCATCGAATATTATAGTACCTTCGTGAAATTTCTCATCAGTTTTCTGTCTCGTTCACAGGTGGCAGTATTACAGCTATATAAAGCTGGCGCGACGCTCGTGTTCGTAACATTTTTGTAGTTTTGTTGATCTCATCACGAACAAGTGTGTGCTATTAATAAAGAAAAACGGACAAGATGGCTTTAATTCCTTACGTATTTAATGAGAGATCCTTTCCTATGGCTGGACGTGATATGTTTGACTCTGGTGTATTTCGGTCGGTCAACCAGCTCATCCCCAAACAATTGTTTACACCGTGGGCAAATTTGGAGCACTTCGATAATGTGTTTAAACATATGGAACAGCTGACATCTCTAGCGAAGGGCATGGCGTTGAATAATACGTCCAAGATGTCTCCAGACGACAAGTTTCAAGTTAACATCGACGTCCAGCACTTCGCGCCAGACGAGATAACAGTCAAGGTAGGAGGAGGCTTTGTGTCAGTCGAGTGTAAGCACGAGGAGAAGTGCGACCAGCACGGATACGTGGCGCGGCACTTTGTGAGAAGGTACGCGCTGCCCCAGGGCTGCCTCCCAGATACCGTGGAGACCCAGCTGTCGTCAGATGGTGTCTTGACTGTCACTGCACCAAAAGTGCTGCCACTGCCTTCGCCGGGCGAACGCATTGTGCCAATTATACAGACTGGACCTGTCAAGAAACAAAGAAGTATTATTGAATAGAATAACATACGAGAGAATATGGAGATTTAATGAAACATTATAAATCTCTATTATGTGGGACTGATCTTTGTGCGCATAAAAGTGTATTTAAACTTTTAAGTTCATGTAATGTGTGTTATAGTAAAATTTAAGTTAAAATCAATACAATTTACTTATTTGTATACAATGCGTTTTATTTCCATAACGGTATAAGATCTGTGGTAGGTAGGTATATATATATGTGGTCAGTGGGTAATACAGCGTTTCACTACCGCCAACACTACCGGTAGGCTACAGATACAAACAGTTATATATCTATTGGTAAACCCTTATTCGTGATAACAATAAATAAGTAATGTTTAATTAAAATAATAATACTTTAACGTTTCTGAGCCGAAAGATTATATTTGTGAATTATTACCGGTTTTTGATCTGTGACAATAATTGTAGCAACATGTACATCTACTATTGAATACGCAACTTTAAAGGTGTACAGAGAAGTTCTGGAGCTAGATTTTTTCTCTACAAAAAACGTTAGCCTCATTCCCTATTAGGAGTGAACGTATTGTAATAATCTTTGTCAGTTGTTATAAAGTAAAAATTCTATAATAGCTGCTGGTGATTGCTGCTATTATGATTGCTATTAGAAGATTTCTACCTTTTGAACGTCCCGCCGTGGGATGAAGTGGCGAAAGAGCAAGACGTAGTATTATTCGCTGCATAGGAAAGGACAAGGCACGAGCACTTCCAGGTGAGGAGTTCCGATAGATACGTAGGCGAGAAGAGGATGCTCATATTAGAAGACCTGGCGCAGTCGACAAATGGCGAGCGTACGACCGACGCACTACGCCCGCTCCTAGGTAGTATCCAGTTATATTCTTTTATTTAAATCCCTTCAATGGATACTATTGTAAATTAGTTTATATTTATTATTTTATCTGATCTCCACAAAATACTAAACTCTCGCCAACAAATGTAAGTATGTATTTTTTATAGCATAAGGAGGTAAACGAGCAATCGCAGCTTCTCGATGACTACCGATACCCATGGGCATTCGGACGCTTGTTACGCACATGCGTTACCCTCCTATCATCCCCCGAACGGGCCACCGGCTACTCACAAACCACACACACCACGACAGTGACGCTGTCACTTTACGCCGGCATCAAGTGAGCGAGACGTACTGCCCCGGCCGTGCCGGCCTAATTCCGTTGCATAGGAGGATGTGTTGCATTGTGCATGACCATGCATGGCACTCCTATGCAACGGAATTGGGCCGGCATGACTACAGAGGTACCTCTCGCTCAAATAATACCGCCGTAGTGACATCTTCAGTGTCACGTTTCGTGCAGTTTATGAGTAGGGGAAGTTGTAGGAAGGTTCAAGCCTTGTCGTGGCGGTGGGGCTCAGTAGCCTGTGGTGATCCGAGACACATTGGGCGAAGCCAATTGAACCGAGGAGGTGGCGGCTCTTAGTACCCCTATTGTAAGAAGAGGGGACTAAAGAGCAGGAGGAGGTGCCGCTCTTTGTACCCCTCTTATAAGAGGGGACAAAAGAGCAAAAAGTGGCGGCGCTTTTGTGCACGGGGCAAGGGGCGAGGATGGGAACCTCAACCCATTGCACTGTCCCAAAGTCGTTGGGGTAATCATGTGGTGCGGGACAACCCCATCTGTAGAGGTGGCGTAGGTCCCTTCGGGGGCTGACTTGCCGTCGAGGTGCCCTGATGATTTGCTGTCCCGGGGCACCTGACCTAAGTCGGCACTGGTGGCACTCGCAATGATTTTTGTGGGTATTAAGCACTCTTTAATGTGCCGCGAGCCCCACACACCACTTGACCCCACCCAGGACCAGTGAAGGCGCGTAAATGCGTTTCCCCGCGTCAACAAAAAAAAAAAAGGTAGCGCAGTCTGCGTTATTTATTTTTTATTGGCACTCAAAATATTGGCCTAATTTCATACCTGTGTCGATCATTATTACTACATAAAATCAAGAAATTCAGTGAGGCTAAACGTCGGCTCCGCTTGCAGGAAGGCAACGCATCGCCATAGTAATTATGTGGATATTCTTGGGCGTCGGTGGTCGTCGATTGCTTGTTTGCCCCCTATTATATAAAAGAAATTATATTGTACCGCTATTAAATAAGTTAACATTTTAACAACATGTTACATTCGTATAATAACACAACATGTGATTAATGCTAGTAATTGCTTCTACATTGGTACCATATCCTGAGGGCGGTTCCTCAGCCAAATAATATATTCATTTATTATATTTCATACTTATTCTTTAAATCGATTGTGTTTATATTCCAATGAAGAGTGCGGTTCCAACGTGCTCAATGTGTGTACGTTACTAACGGCGCTTTGGTCTTGGTCATTGAAGTATAGGACGTCGGGGAGCACGATATTGAATCTAATTACAGAATATTAACAGTCAAACGTCTCATTAAATCTACCCGTTCATGCGTAACTCCTCGTATTCGAGCATATATAAATTTGTATTTGTACTTATATTTTGTTGGGTTGAAGATAGAACGGCCGGAGCCACCGGCTGATTGAACTAATGTTATGAGTGGCCATGCAGACAGTGGCCAACATAGGATTTTGATTTTGGAATAAATTTTTGACATTTTTAGATATATAATACTTAGTGAGCCTTAATTCGAGCAGGTAATATCGCCTGTACTCATGGTGTATGCTCACTCCACCATGGTTCAAGCCTTGTCGTGGCGTTGGGGCTCAGTAGCCTGGGGTGAGCCCAGGGGAAGCCAATTAGACGGAGGGAGATGCAAGAAGAGACAAGAGAGCAACAGGAGGAGACACTCTTTGTAGCCCTGTTATACGAAGAGGGGGCAAAAATATAACAGCAGTAAGAGCTTTTGCGCACGGGGCAAGGGGCACTTCACTCCATTGCACTATCCCAAAGTTGGCAGGGCTGTGCTGTGGTGCGGGACAACCCTGCTGTGGAGGGCGCGTCGGTCCCTTAGTGGACTGACTGGCCGTCGAAGTGCCCTGATGATGATGATGACTTGTTGTGCCGGGGCACATCAACAAAGACTGTATCGATGGCACTCGTGGTAGCTTCTGTGGGTATTCGGCACTATAATGTGCCACGAGCACCAGACGCCACTGGACCCAACCTAGGGCCAATTCTGTTATATATTCCATTATGCTTTTGACATAGGTTTGATAACGACATTCTTGTGTTAATTGAATTAAGTAATTACTAAAGACTTGTGCCCGATCGATACGTTTGCGTCAGTCTGGCTTTATATAATGAGATAACACGTCGTTAGCACGCAGCAAGACATTTGGAGCGTCGGTGTTGTTAGTTGGTAGTAGATTTCCAATAAATTTATTAATGACGTGTGCTGTGCTGTTCCTGCACTGTGATCCAATTGGCCTGACATTTTAACGACCTGAAGTCCCAAGTCTTATGTGTTTTTGACGGGGTTGAAAATCTGAATATGAAAAGGGTTGGGATGAATAAGGCCAATGGAAATTCTAATGCAGTCAAGTGGTAATTTTCATCGGCATTTGTTCATTTGCCTAAAAGGTATAGTTACAACTCCACTCTATCTTGATTTAAATTGAAATATAATATAAAAGGGAAACGTTTGTTTTCTCACAGTTTATCTCAACGCATTTTAAAAAATACCTACCTGAATACAATCGATTTAAATATTAATATTTCACTAAGGTGTGCTGTCTAGAAATATAAAGGTAGATGCATAACGTAATCTGCATTTGTCTGTTTTTGTTGCCAGCTCTTGTTTAAGAACCAAGTGTACTTACGTAAATTAAAATATAAGTTTGATTTTTATTTGGATTAATATGATTAATGGTGAAAATTTGCTCTGCGTTAGGTGAGGTAAGGTGAACTATATGTTATAACGTTTAGTTACCCCTAAAGATGGTTTTCGTTCTAGCCGATTTATATATAATCAGACGGCTTATACCCTGCATAGCTGACAGATCCTGCACCTCGGTATAGGTGACCGATGGTATATGTGTAATTTTAGTTGTTATATCTAGGTCTAGTCGCAGTACGCGATGACGTTTCCCCGGTAAAAAAGAAAAAAAACTTGACATCATGTAGGTATGGGTATAACTTAACGAGGTGTGTGAAGAATTAGTCTCGCGTGTGGGTGGCCCGATCCCTCCGTGCGATCACCCTGCCGTTTACCGCTCCAGTCACGATGACATCTTCTAGTCAGTATTATGCCAGCGATATAGGTACGAAGGTGGATTCAATACTCTTCTCAACCGGCGTGTCTGTATGAAGAGAGTAATCAATGTGGAGGAGGCAAGGCAGCAGGTACACAAGGATCGTGATGTATAGCATTCCGTTGTCTCTGCCTATCCCATTAGGGAGCTGGCGTGAAGATGTGTTGTTTTCGGTATTATATAGGTAGAAGTTTTCTCGGTAGTGCTGCCAAATTTGGTGCAGTAATGTGGACGTGTTACGTATTGCACACCTATTATAATTATAATATTATTATGCTGTATCTGTGTAATACAATTAAACCCACGGAATAACTTACATTTTAAACGCCGGTACATGTGTAAAGATACTAATTCATTTCAGTAATCATAGTATTTTTCTAAGCATCAAAACGTTCATAACGAACCACACGTACCTAAGCAACGTTGTAGGCTGGCTATATATATATATATATATATATATATAAATATCCAAATATAACTCAATATTTACAAACATTTTCAATGCCGGGCTGCTGATGATCAATCTGAGATTATGTAGATAATTACTAACTGTTAGTTAAAACGAATAAATATGTGAGGTCCGATCTTTTTCAGCTACTAGTGATCATTCTTTTGTAGTACCATTCAATCTTAGGTACCTAGAAAATTTGAAGTGTATAATAATTATTCTGCTAATATTTTCTAGTATTTCTGTTAAGGTGCAGTACAATAAATAAGTACGAGACACGACCGCGTAGAGTAGCGCTAAGTACCTTACGCTCCGTAAAGTGAGGAAAATCGCGGGCACAGCTAGTGATCAATAAATAAAAACATAATTTAATAGTTAATAATGTATTTTGTAATTAAACCTAATTTAATATAATGTAATCCTTTTTTTTTCTGCTATTTATTGGTTAATGTAATTCCAATTTATGTTATTATGTTATTATCATCTTTCTAGAAAATAATATTATAATACATCTATAGGTTAAAATGCTGCCATCTATTGCCTGGTAGACACAACTTCTGTTCATATCTTAAAAACCTTTCGATGGTTTACAAGATTTATTAACACAAAGCAATACAACGCTACTTGTTTTCTCCAAATAAAACTTTCATTAAATGTAACAAAGGATGAAGTAGTGAACCAACACTTTTAATATAAAAAAATGCTATTATTTGTGGTGGTCCAATAGGCCGAGAGTGCCTGAATATTGAGGTCAGTGACTATGAGTATAATCATAAAAACAGTTTCGATAAGTATGTCTGAATGAAATCTTAAGTATCTCTACTTTTTATATGTAGATATTCTACATACGAATAAAATAAAAGTGGTCATAATGAGTACTTCTCTTTGTAAATAATGTGATCCAATTTTAATAGATTTGTGTAAATTATTTAAATCTATTCATATATATTTTCCATTAACTCAGTGGATGATACATTCATTAATTTCAAAGAGCAACACATTGTTTTCATAGTATTAAGACTATATAAGTAAAAATAGTTAAAAATGTATTGAGACACAAAATGTTTGTGATACCTGATGAAAAAAAAAGTTTTCATTCACTACTAGATGGCGCTTTTAGAAACGCATTTGGTTCAATTGTACGTATCACAAAAGGATTAAGTAGAGAATCAATGAGAAAGGTGCATTTTATGTTACAAATAGCTTTGACAATGTGATGGCAGAACTCTAGACATGTCATGCCGTACGTATTTTTATATTTAAAAAAATTACTTCTATTTATAGTTACAAAATAGAAAAACATTGACGCTTTTATTACATTAGGTCATTGATTTCATGAGATATCCGATTTCAGAAACACTCCAGAAATAGATAATAATAAATAAAATAACTGTTTGTCGTATTATAAATTAAACAGTGTTTTTATAAAGCAACTAGCAATCCGCTTCGCACAGATATTTCACCGAATATGAATATTGATGTCTTATGTTTATGCGAATATTGCTCATTACAATAAACAACTGATACGGATTTTATCGCGGTCTATTTACTTATTTAACTAACCCGACGTTTCAGAAGATTTACAGCAACTATGACCACCCTTGACCATTGTCGCTGAAAAGCTTTCTGAATCGTCGGGCTAGTTAAGTAATTAAATAAACTGCGATAAAATCCGTAAAAGTTGTTTTATTGTAATAAATATGAATATGATATAAATATGCCAAAAACCTATTAATTGAAAAATACAAATTTTATAAATTATTAAAGTTACACGTTACCATGACAAGAAATTAAATTGATGGCAGAACAACGTCTATCGGGACAGCTGGTTGTCAATAATTTCTACAGAGATCGATACATAAGGATCTAATTTGACATTTTTCCCACATCTTTGGTTACATTATCCTAGTTTTCGTGGTGAACAAAAGTTGTACAAAATGTTACGTAGCCTATGTTTATCACAGATAATATATGAGTCTAATCGTAAGAGAATTTTAAAATCAGTAATGTAACATCGGAGCTTATTCAATTGAAATAAGCAAACAAACAATAATTCAGAGCATGTTAAAATATTATTACAAAAAGTTTTGTGTAATAATTTATAAAAAAATATATTTTCCAAATGGTATTATAGTTGTTTTTTATGGAGAGTCATAAAATGCGTGAAGCATTTGTACGAAAATATGCCGAAAATTTATTACACGGGTGAAAAATTGTATTATAAATAAATTAACAGGAAGCGAAAAATAGGTGTAATTTCGCTTTTGCTAATAAATCAAAAAAATATTTAAGGAATAACGAAATTATTCAGGAAGAAACATTTCATCTCCCTTCCTCTGTACCGAAGAAAAGAGTAGTAAGAGGAAACTGTCGAGTAAAAAATCTATGTCGGAATTTTCACCTCCGTTATTACAAGTTTTGATTTAATATTGTAAATAAGGCAGTGGCCTCCACGCGATAGGGTCTTATTAAATATTATTTATAGAATATCAAGCTGTGATGGATCACTGTAGAAGCTTTGGTTAATTATAACATAACATTCGACACTCGAAAATGTCGTGATTGTTAATTATAACATAACATTCGACACTCGAAAATGTCGTGATTGTTAATTATAACATAACATTCGACACTCGAAAATGTCGTGATTGTTAATTTTTTATTTATGAATAAAGCAATCGCGAATACAATGTTTCTTATAAACTGTTGTTCAGAAAATATGGCCAATAACAGCTTTATCTATTTAACTGAGAAATTGTTATTAATTATAATATTGATGTTTTATATGGAAAAAGAGCTGTTTTAAAACTTATTCTATTCAAAGCTTACATCGTAAGCCGATCTTACTGTATACATTGAGTAAAAAGCACTATAAATGCTCACAATACGTACAGATAAATACTAAAGAAATATATTTGTGTGTGTGCTAACTTAAATGAGGAATCAATATTTTCTGAATACGCTCTAAACGACTTCTGTAAATAATATATTGTGGACTCCAGAGGGAGCTTGCATATTCCAAAATACTTCTCACACATACACTGACAGTCGCTGGGAGGCCCGTGGATGATTTGACCGGTGCACTCCTCGACAGTAAACGAAGGCTCTCGCGGTGCCATTTGACCGGTGACTCCTCGACAGTAAACGAAGGCTCTCGCGGTGCCATTTGACCGGTGACTCCTTGACAGTAAAAGAAGGCTCTCGCGGTGCCATTTGACCGGTGCACTCCTCGACAGTAAAAGAAGGCTCTCGCGGTGCCATTTGACCGGTGACTCCTCGACAGTAAAAGAAGGCTCTCGCGGTGCCATTTGACCGGTGCACTCCTCGACAGTAAACGAAGGCTCTCGCGGTGCCATTTAGTCGGTAAAATTTCGGTTCATCCTGATCGAGCGCTCGATTGGGCAGGGCAAAGAAATCCTTGTTTAAAAGAACTCACAAAAGTCCGTTTGTACATGCAAATGAACAGTCGAGATGTTAGTTAACGACAGCTATGACATTATCGGGAATATAATTTGCCAGTAATACTGTTTGCATCAGTCAGTTCCCTTCCCCTATTTTGGAAATCGCAATTTCCATGTTATTTACTGTCCGGTCGGGAGATGAAGCGTATTCATTACGATTTGAATGTACCAGTACCAGTCGAGTTACGTCATCAACAATATTACCTGTATTTTAGCTTTACGACTGTATGAGATTCCATTATATATTTAATCGAATCTCATAATAGACGTAGAGAGAGAAACGCAGAGTAAACAGCGAGAAAATACTTGACGGATACAAGATTTTGAAAATTAAGAAGATTCTGTAAGTAAATAATTGTAATTGCGACAGAATTAGGTAAGCTGATGCTGAGATGAACATTGACGTGTCCAAAGAAAGGTATTACCGCTTATCTTCTAGGTTTCTTGCCTTAAAATTAACGACTAAATATTTAGCAATTATTTTGTCTGTTGATCAGATTTAATAACATTGTCTTTCAAAAACAATTATTATTCAATGTTAACAATAAATATTAATTGTTCCTCTTCATCGTTTCCCTAATTGTATACATTCGCGAAACACCCGTGACCCGGTGCTTACGGAAATGCTCCACAGTACACTCGAATGCCCTCCTCTAGTTGCCCCCTAATTACCACCACGCGGCACTAACACATCATTTACTATAATGCAACGTCGTTTTATAGTAGGCAAAAATCGCATGAACATTTCAGGCGAGCGACCCGAAGCGGGCTGCGGACTGCTGCATAGAATGTATAGAATAAGTTACACTGAGTTTCCTCGAAGTGAGACCTTATTACGGGCGAATACGTGCCTGTTGGCAGCGGTGTACTAGGAGCGGTGAAGTAACAGGAGTGAAGTGTTCGGGAATCGCTTCCGTGGAGTTAACGCGGTCATTAGTCGGTTAACACGAATGTTCGCTCCGTCCCCATAGCGCAGCGCGGCGTGGGGGTGAGGGGAGGGGATTAAGACACAAGTTTCTTTAAGTACCCTCCAGTTTGCTTATCGGATATCTAGATTTGAGTTTCGGAGATTATTCAGAGGGCAGGTTTGTGGTGTCATTTATTATAATATGTTTTTCTCTATTATATTATGTCTCTATTTTATTTCAGTTAGAGGTAATAAAGAGTCTTCAAGGCATATTTTGCCTTTAGTTAATGTGTCCTGACAACGACATGTTTGAAATTGAGCACGACTCGGACTTGGGCTGGCAGTCTAAAGCCGCGACCTGACCACGGCGCTGGACACAACATCATGCTTGTTGTGCTCAGCGTAGTGTGGGCCAACACTTTTACAATCTTCATTCCCTCATTTTTCGCAATATGTTTCGAAAACTGTAGCCGAACATAAGAACTTTGTGATACCCTTCTTCGTGTTGTTGGGGCTTATTAGCCCATGGTGGTGGGACTAAAGAGCATTCGGAGGAGGTGATATGTATACTGGACAAGAGGCGACTATGAGAAACTTACGCTATAGTCCTGTATAGAATTTTTTTTTAGCTTGACAGTAATTCTTTATTTGCTTTATAAAATACATTTAGTTTTTAGACAAAAATGAATTACTTCCTTGCTGATTTTCTTACCACGGCTTTCTTGGTGCGCGGTTGATGATTTTTTGATTTAAGGATTAGCTTCTTCTCAAACACACCACGGCCTTAAGTTTCAGGCACTCGAATGTTGCAGTTCTGGCGTGATTCCTCCTGACACGGGCCCTGGTAAGTTTGAATCTGTCATAGACAGTTATTTCTGCGTGCTTCTCTTTGCTTTCGAGATTCTTGGCCCACTGACCTTCTGCCCATTTTTCACTGAGAGTACCCATGTACTTCAGGCGGAATTTGGTAAAGTGAAGCTGGTTAAGACGGATTTGGAGTCTAGCGACGCCACTGCCCCGTCCATTAACAAGCGCGCATGAGCAATGACATCGACAATATCTAACTGATCAATGATTCTGACTAATTTGCCCCACACGCCTACACGCCCTGCTTCTACATAATAAAAAATATCAGATTTATGGTAACATAGCTGACCATGATACGTTCTGCCTCCTTCGAAGTAGAGCTAAACAAATGGAAAAAGCGCTATAATATCTAACGCGAGTTCATGGAAATTTGTTTTGATGGTTTAACTCCTACATTAACAACAGGTCACACGCGGTAGTAGTGAATGGTTTCTCTTCAGCCTGAAATAACCTTCCTTCTGGAGTTTTCCAGAGCTTACTGTTAGCTCCATTACTTTTAATATTTTCTTGTAAATTATGTAGGTTCTTGTTTTCTAAATTCTACATAAGAATCTACGCAGACGATATGAAAATATTTAAGAAAATAGACTCAATTCACGACTCTTAAACTATTGCAAGATGATTTAAAACGCTTTGAACAGTACTGCCTTTGTAATGAATTACAACTGAACACTAAGAAATGTTATTACATAACGTTCACTCTTAACAACTCAAAACTTAACATTATAGAAACAACATATAAAATAAACAATCAGATGTTACAGCGGGTACATAACATCAGAGATCTTTTAATCATTCAAGATTCTAAATTAACTTACGAAAAATGTATAGACCAGATCTACAATAAGGCGAACAAAAGTCTGGACTTTGTCTTCCGATCAAGTTCACAATTTAATAGTATGAAGGTAACGAAGATTCTTTATTGTTCCTTGGTGCGAGAGCCCTGTAGTATTGCTCACAAGTATGGATATAGTGCTCATAAGTATGGTAACAACGTTTGTATTAATAGAATTGAATCCATACAACGCAGATTTCTAAAATTTTTACAATACAGGCTAGGAATTATGACTATTTTTCTGGAGAATCTTTCAAAATCGCGTAGCGAGCAAATGTGGTGAGTCTACCACATTTACTCTCGAAGATTAATCCAAAGGTACCATTAAAACTATTAGGCATCCACAGACCTTATCAAATTACAGATAATTCTTTTCTTATACGTGCTGCAGAGAGCGCTCAATAATGTAGTGGTCTCTCCCCAGCTTGATTTGATTCCCTCTACAGCAAAGGGTTTCCGAAGCACTTTGACGGAATTACAGTTTCTGGCTCTCAAACAAATTCCAACGTATAGCTTTGTGTTAATAAAGCTACCTTTTATAACTCAAAACGTTAATATGTACAAATGTAAACTGTCAGTAGGTAAATAAATTTATCTCTGAGAACGCCGAGCAAGATATTTGATAGTTATTTGTATGTGAAAACATGTAATTGGTGTATAGTTTTATCTGTCAATATCTTACTTGTACGTTGTTGTATCTATATATGTCACTGATTGGTTTCATAACATGCGAACCAGTACGGAGTGGTGACCACAAGTAAAGTTCATCGCCGGGAAGATCTCGTGACAAGGCGCGAAAGATTTCTAACATCATTACTATTGTTCAAGTGGATGGTCTCATTCCTACGTATGTCAAGGTTTCACCAAAAATGATATACGAGGGAGCGCTGGGACTTTAAACCAGGCAAGTAAAAACTTGTTAAAGTCAACAATCCGAAAAAACCGTTCCGATTTAAACGAGATTGAAAATAAAATAAATTTTATAATTGCGCAAATATAAACAGTATTGATAACGTTCGATTTTAATTTGCATAGAAATAAGTAAACGTGAACGATATACAAAAGCAATCAAATTTTAAAATTCGAGAAATTAAACGAACGTTCAAACGTGAAACGGAACACTACGTCGACACGAATACGCACTTGTTAATCTGTCAAAAACTATGTTTAATAGCATAAAGGGGCAAACGAGCAATACGAGACTTTTGATGACTGCCGACACCCATGGACATTCGCATGATTGTTGTGCAGATGCGTTGCCATCCTATCATCCCCCATTCCCAATTGGCCACGATATGACAATAATACTACGAAGGTTTTGGAATAAGGTCTAAGTTTTTCTGTGACGCCTTAAAAACCCGTCTAAAAAAATATTTCCAAAATAGACCTTGCCTGATGATGATGATGATGATGATGA
>JAFELO010000116.1:779443-796422 GCA_017140195.1 Eumaeus atala
TTCGTGGCGCTGCTACTGATTTGCGGCGCTATTGCTCCCGTCTACAGTTCACCCGACTAGTGAAGACTAATGTGCCTTGCTAGTGTGTGTTGTCTTTTCTGAAGTAGGCACATAAAAACCTAACAAACAATATTCATAAGATGATCATGTGTATGAAAAAATATTTGCAAAATAAGTATTTTCACCGGCTCTTTCAGGCGGAGCAGAACGGGTACAGTATTCTAAATTGTACAAAATGACTTTTATCGAGATAATCATTGTCCGTATATTCGGGGAGCTTGTTCCTTAAAAGTGATTTAAGACGCGACGGTCACGAGTGACAAGGTCACAATCCTCAGCAGTGAGGGGCATGACTCGAGGATACTAGGAATGCAGAGCTAGAGAGATGGTTTGCTTTTTTTGAACGCGCTAACATTAGGGTAGTACTGGGCCGAATTGAAAAGTACTTTTTGTGTTGGATGGTCATGCTATAGGCTATAGGCTGTATGGCCACATAATGGGGGCATGCCTTGTAAGCCCCCATCCAACGCGGGAAATTCCCCTCACCTTTTAAGAGGGGGAACCGTTTGGGGTTTGGGCGTTGAGATGGTATATAGCCAGACATCTCAACGTTCTCCAGGCGAACGTCAATCACTCGGCCAGGATCTTCTCCAGCAATCCAAGGCGGAGTAGGCGATTGACGTCACGATCGTAGCCGAGCCGTACGCCGTGTCCTGCTACCCAAGCTGGATGGCTCGGAGACGATCGTGGTGCGGCCTGGAGCCGGCCCCCCCTCGTAGTCAATGCGAGGGGCCACAGGTACGTGGCGGCGGTTCAGGGAGAAGTGGTGTTCTTAGGGCTACTGGTAGGGCAGTTAGCCCCCCTCCAGGTGTTCGTGACCGAGGTCATTAATGCCAAGTCCACAGCTTGGGGTAACCCAGTCACCAACCCGAAGGTGGAGAAGTGTGCGGTAGCTGCCGGACTGTCCCTCCTCAACATAGGGACAGTCCAGACGTGCATGCGATAGTTCCGTGGTGGACGTCACTTTCCCTACGCCAGCTATAGCACGCCGAGTGGAGGTGCGGATTCGGAGGTTTAGACACTCTCGGACCACCGCTACATATAGTTCGGGGTGTCTACAGCTTTCGTGCGTCTGACGTCATCGTCGTCATCGCCTAGGGCTAAGCCGGTATCCGCATTTGGCTCTCAACCGGGAGCTGGCAGATGAGGCCGCCATCGTTGGCCGTTGGAGCCTCCCGCCGCTGTCGGAGTTAGTGTTGGACGAGGCGGCTTGTCGGCTTTGTGACGTATTCACTGCGGTGTGCAGAGCGGCCATGCCACCCGCGGAGAATCCGCCCCAGTGGCGGGCGCCCTATTGGATGACAACCGAATTATCCAGCCTCCCGGCCTCCTGCAACGGGGCTAGGAGGCAGTACACCTGGCGCAGGCGGAGATGCCCCCAGGACGTCGACAGGCGCGGCAGGCTGCGCAGGATCTATGTCGAGTAAGGTGAAGATCCTGCAGCAGGCCATTTACCGAACCAAGGAAGAGGCCCTGACGCTAGTAAGGGATCTCGAGAGGGATCCCTGGGGCTGACCGTACAAATGGGCGTGGAATAAGTTCCGTGCCCAGTCGGCCCCCATCACGGAGGTGCTCCAGCCGGACCAACTGGGGAGGATCGTCTGGGAATTGTTCCCCGACACACCCGTGGGTTTCATGCCCCCAGGATGGCTTGGCAGACGTCGGACGAGGAGAAAGGTGTGTGTCACGGAGGCTGAAATTACGGTGATTCTGACTCGCCTCGAGAAGGGGGCACCGGGTCAAGACGGGGTGCACGGGACAGTGCTGGCGATCTCTCTCGTGCACCTCGGGGATATCTTCCGGGAAGTTTTCGACCGCTGCCTACGGTCTGGTCAATTCTCGGGGGCATGGAAGGAAGGTCGTGCTTCCAAAGGCAGGGCGGCCCATTAATGGCTTCGTCGGTTCGACCGGTGGTGCTGCTGAACGAGACTGGCTTTGGAATGGATTTTAGCCTCCCGTCTCGTTCAGCATCTCGAGGAGGGCACGGGAGCAGGGCATTATTGCTTCGGTGAGTATTTGTGTAGGATGGCCCACAGGGAGCCGACGACTCGTTGTCTCGATTGTAACGCGGCGGTAGACTCGGCCCAGCACACCCTCGATGTGTGCCCAAGAGGGGCGGCGCTGGGTCACGATCTAACATCAGTTGACGGAGGGGCATCATCGTCGCGATGCTCGGCAGCGAAAAAACCTACCAGAGGATGGTTTCCTTGTGCGAGACCATCATGTCCCAGAAGGAAGCCGACGAGCGGGTGAGAGAGGAGGCTGCCGACGCGGCCTCCCCTCGCTGATGAACAATGGGGGTACGAAGGAGGCGCAATTTGCAGCACCTTCAGTAGTGCCTCTGTGTTCCGTGTCGGGCCCGGAACCCGGTCCACTTCATCAAGTCTCCGAGGAGGTGAAGTCTGGCTCTTTCGCCGAGGCCAGCCTGTCGCTGGAGCGTTCCTGTTGCCTGCAGATCCAGGATGCTCCATTAATAGCGGCTGAGGGCTTCCGTAGAGGTTTAGTATCATGCGTAAATGCATTCCCCTTCGTCACAAAAAAAGGCTATAGGCTGTATACTATGACACTACGACTAATACGACGTTGAGCGAGTGAAATCGCAGGGTGATCCTAGTATTTTTATATTTTTAATTATATAGGGGGGTAAACGAGCAGGTAGGTAATGACCACCGCCGCCCATAGACATTTGTAACATTACAATCTTACATACGCGTTGCCAGCCTTTAAGGAATGGGCAAGCTCTTTTCTTGAAAGTCGTATACAACAGGAACTAACGAGGCAGGCAGCTGATTCCACAGTACAGTTATAAGCGGTGAAAAGTGGCGTGTAACCGCAGTGTTGTGGATTTACGGACATCAAGGTGATGGGCGTGGAACTTAGAGTTCTGTCGCGATGTCCGAAGATGGAATTCTGCTGCCGATGCTAAGGCGAACAATTCCTCGGAACACTCCCTTATATAAACTTCGTAGGATCAAAGAATCGAGCTGCTCGGAAATAACTTTGTCGTCAATGATTCGAAACGAACTTATATAACCCTGCCCACAGGTGGGAGCAGTACTTCATATGCGGTTGGACCTGCGCCTTGTAAAGTTGTAGCTGATGGGCTGGATTGTGCACTGCTTCGCCGTTTTTTTTTTGTCGGAGGGACCTCATACTGGTTGGCGGCGCTAGTCCAGCCTCAACAGTTCGACTGACTTTCGTAGTCTTCAGGTTTAGGGAGACGATAGGGGGACAGACCCCCCTCTTTTCCCGCAACTGCTTCGCCGTATTGAGCACACCCAGCTACTTTGTGGCTAACTTAGCTTGCGTATTCAAATGCCCGCGGAACTGAACGTTACTCGATATGTCGACACCAAGTATTCCAGTACTAGCTGAAGACGATAAGCAGGTATTCTGAAAACGTGGAGATACTACGAGGGGTGACCATTTTGCAGTAAACGCGCAAACATGTATTTTATGGGGGTTAAATATATACAAAAAAAAACGAAATTTAGTCCAATTAAACATGTTTTTAATTATACTAAATTTTGTCGGCCCCATTGCGAGATAATGAATAATAAATCCTCGACAGTATAAAATATGAGGTGTAAAATCGCGAGCAATAATGAACGGCGAAGCCTAATACCAGGATAACGCTCTACCGAAACACTTCACCTACGTCTCTTAAAGGTCGTTTTTCATTTTCGCACACCTTCCTTTACGTTTAAAGTATAGGTGTTATCGTCTGATACTTTAAAAAGTAAATAACGTTAAACCCACTTTGGTTTAACGATTTCCTACTAACAATGCTTATGTTATATTATAATAGCTTGATATTGAGCTGTTCCGGTAGCACCCAAGCGATACGACCCCAAAATGCGATACTTTAATTATTAATCAGAATTGGGATACAATTATCACACAGTCAAGAGGGGATCAGGAAGCGCTTAAAAATGTGGCAATCTCGAGAGTAGGTACGGATCTTAATAGCGCGTGTATTGGCACATCCTTTTTGGGTTGAAATCCCGCCACAATGAATAAATTGCTTTTGTCAATTCGTCTTCGTATAAAACGTCACGCCTTCCTATGAGATACCAGCCGTTTGTTTAGGAAGCATTAAATAGAAAGTATTTCTTTATATGTAATAGTCTCTACTCCATAACGTCTTTGAAGAAGCCACCGGTTTTTATAATCATTCTTTCAATAATGTTACGTCACGTGTCGCGTTTCACCGGACGTAGCTCGGCGTGTGGCGGCCAAAATATATTAATTAATTGAGGGAAAAATATATAAAGTATATTTATTTATTCAAGTGTTGACATGAATTTCCATCAAGATACATTCAATTAACTAAATAAAAATTAAGTTGACACTTTTGCCCACGTCACTGACTTTTTTGTGTTTATCGACCAACGAATGTGCGCAGGATCCGTAGTATTGGCGTAGGTCCTGCGTAAATAATAAAATCTATTGAACGGAGTTACACTCATGAATTTGCATCGCTATAAACGAACTCGCGGGAGACTCATAAGGAAATCATTTTATCCAAATATTTATGCGACTTCCTGTTGCATCGAGTCTTATTTGTCTATATAAAGTTATTTCATTATTTCATTCAATAATAATTTAACTTCACACAATGTTCTTATAGAGGTATAAATCAAAATTCCCTGTTTCTCTACATTTGTACAGAAATTTCATTAAAATCAGTTTCGAAAGTGTCTTCAGCTTTGAAGGATATTAGGTAACAATGCGAAGAAATTTGTTAGTGTGAAACAACGATATTGTGAAATATTATATTGAAATATTTGAATTAGTAAGGCGCTCTCAAGAATATTGTTATTTATATACATTGTGTAGTGTGGACTCTAAATAAAAAAGACAGAGGGTACCTTCACGCCTATTATCCCCGAAGAGGTTGGCAGAGGTGTGCCAGTACGTCCACAACTCGTAAGTGCAGTAGATATACTGGAACTAAATAAATACGATTATATTTTATGACAACTAAATACTGGCTGAACTAACAGTTGACAATTTTGCAGGTGTACAATACTTGTACGAATGGAGGAATTTTATGAATTCTTCGCCGTCTTTTTTGACAAATTCGTATCCCCCTCGGATTTATTTGCTTCTAACTAAGGTTGAGGGGTATTTTGAAGTGCCTTTTACACGAATGCCGGAGAAGGAGGTAATTATTTGTGTAAAACATTATCAGGCCGAGGAAAAGGTTAAGCTTCTTTATTTCTCAGCCGACTTAAAAATGAAGGGATCATCAATTAGTCTGCTTTCTAATGTTTGTTACATCTGAAATTTTGACAGGGTTTTGACAACCATTTTAAATTAACTTTAAAATACACAAACCGACTTCAAAGCGAGCGCATCAATAAAAACTTAAAAAAGTATTAGTTTCTGTATTTAATACGTTCAACCAAAGAAACAACTCCGGCTTTACAGTATTAGTAATAGATATTGGCGATCAAAGTCAGGTTCCAATTCAACATGTAGAGCATCACGAGTAAACTGTTTGTACGGCGAAAAGTTTCCATTAATGTACATTTCGCTATGTATGTACATACAACGAGCACATTTTTTTTCAAGTACCCGACATAAGTTTGTCATGTAACAGAACTACAACTGTTACTTTAAAATGTATACACTGGTAATCGCTATTAGTATATAGATACTTTTTATTTAGTTCCTAATGTCAACTGCGTTCTTCTTCTTTTTTCATATTTCAATCTGTTTAGATATTTAGATATCGACGGGCGATAGCAGTCAAGGCAATGTAACAAGCCATGCAGTAGCGCTTGCACTAGAACTAGTTTACTCATTTCACTGATAATTTCGTAGGTCCCAGCGTTTCCTGTAACCCAAGTTGAAAGTTGACAATTCAAATAAACATGAAGGTGAAATTAAAAGCGTGCTGATGTTGACACTGGAATGAAACTTTATCTAAATGTTTTAGGAAATCATTTTATCCAAATATTTATGCGACTTCCTGTTGCATCGAGTCTTATTTGTCTATATAAAGTTATTTCATTATTTCATTCAATAATAATCTAACTTCATACAATGTTTTTATAGAGGTATAAATCAAAATTCCCTGTTTCTCTACATTTGTACAGAAATTTCATTAAAATCAGTTTCGAGAGTGTCTTCAGCTTTGAAGGATATTATGTAACAATGCGAAGAAATTTGTTAGTGTGAAACAACGATATTGTGAAATATTATATTGAAATATTTGAATTGGTAAGGCGCTCTAAAGAATATTTTTATTTATATACATTGTGTAGTGTGGACTCTAAATAAAAAAGAAAGAGAGTACCTTCACGCCTATTATCCCCGAAGAGGTTGGCAGAGGTGTGCCAGTACGTCCACAACTCGTAAGTGCAGTAGATATACTGGAACTAAATAAATACGATTATATTTTATGAAAACTAAATACTGGCTGAACTAACAGTTGACAATTTTGCAGGTGTACAATACTTGTACGAATGGAGGAATTTTATGAATTCTTCGCCGTCTTTTTTGACAAATTCGTATGTACCGTTGGAATATAAAGGGGTGTTTGGCAATCAAAAAGCACCATTGAAATTCGCTACCGCAGCGATAAGAAACTTAAAATAATAATCTAACTTCAATTATTAAATAAAACGATATAAACGGAAATATTCTTAAATATGGTATCAACGACAGTTATAATATTTAGTACTTTCACCCTGTTACGACGTATTTTAGCATTTACCCAGTTATGATATGTGGTAAGAAGGGTGCAGGATTAAACACGTTAGCCAAGTTGTAAGGGCCAGCGGGGCCCCGCGCTGCAAATGCCCCGCTACAGTGCCTTCAGGGCCTATAGAAGTCTATGTCAATTACTACTTAAAATGATAACAAATGATCAAAACATGACCTAAATTAGATTATTTTAAGCATTAATTATCTAATCTTAAGTGCTGGGGTAGCTTTGAAGTGCGGTTCAGGACACCTGCAATAATATATCTTTACGTATCGTGAATATCGCTAAGCCGCAAGATCTTAGAGAACTTAAGATGAACTGTGAAGGATAGACCACAGGGATAGTGTCCGTCAAATATTTATCTTTCAGGACATAAGGTGGCTACTGACTAAATGATTATTACATTGGGATATTTGAATTTAACTCCAAGGAGCATAATTCAACAATTAATTTCACTAAATTATCTGTTAAATTTATTTACTCAATTAATAATAGATAGCCATTAACAATAAACAAACCTCTTACATGGCAATTATATCATATACTAGTAGGCACAGTACGTTTGAAACATTCCGTGTTCACTTTGATTGTTTTTAACAATTTCACGAATAATTTTGTTCACTGGCATCGCTGTTACATTTTAAGCTTAGCAAAAGCACTACTATTCTTTAAAACTGCAATATATTTAGTTAAATACTACATTTGTTACTTAAATAGAATCATTAGAGATACAGGAAACGATCGTTCCCCCTCGGATTTATTTGCTTCTAACTAAGGTTGAGGGGTATTTTGAAGTGCCTTTTACACGAAGGCCGGAGAAGGAGGTAATTATTTGTGTAAAACATTATCAGGCCGAGGAAAAGGTTAAGCTTCTTTATTTCTCAGCCCACTTAAAAATGAAGGGATCATCAATTAGTCTGCTTTCTAATGTTTGTTACATCTGAAATTTTGACGGGGTTTTGACAGCCATTTTAAATGAACTTTAAAATACACAAACTGACTTCAAAGCTAGCGCATCAATATAAACTTAAAAAAGTATTAGTTTCTGTATTTAATGCGTTCAACCAAAGAAACAACTCCGGCTTTACAGTATTAGTAATAGATATTGGCGATCAAAGTCAGGTTCCAATTCAACATGTAGAGCATCACGAGTAAACTGTTTGTACGGCGAAAAGTTTCCACTATACAACGAGCACATTTTTTTTCAAGTACCCGACATAAGTTTGTCATGTAACAGAACTACAACTGTTACTTTAAAATGTATACACTGGTATCGCTATTAGTATATACATACTTTTTATTTAGTTCCTAATATCAACTGCGTTCTTCTTCTTTGTTTCATATTTCAATCTGTTTAGATATTTAGATATCGACGGGCGATAGCAGTCAAGGCAATGTAACAAGGCATGCAGTAGCGCTTGCACGAGAACTAGTTTACTCATTTCACTGATAATTTCGTAGGTCCCAGCGGTTCCTGTAACCCAAGTTGAAAGTTGACAATTCAAATAAACATGAAGGTGAAATTAAAAGCATGCTGATGTTGACACTGGAATGAAACTTTATCTAAATGTACTAGTAAGAGGTAGTGCCATGCTGCATACGAGGAGCTAGTGCCATACGTGGTGCATGACACAACATGCTCCTAGGCAACGGAAATCCGTCGGCACCAAGGGGACCTCCCCTCTCGTTCAATTGATACCACCGTAGAATATAAAACTTTGAGTGGATAAGAGACGTCAACACTACGCACTGCACAAGACACTCCCACTACACTCTTAGTTTGCCTACATACCGTACAGCCGCCTTTCCCCTTGTGCCGTCCCGCTTGCGCCTTAGCCTCTCAAATCAAAATCAATAATTGTTATTCCGGGCCGTGTTCGGAACTCGGGCGAAGCCAAAGCGCTTTTTGTATGCGAGTGTATAGTTTATTATGTAGTGAGCACACGAGAGGTCACCAGACCTCAACAGGTCCGAAGCTGCACCGCGCGACATACTCCCCGACCTTTTTGAAGAAAGGTCCGGGGAGTGGACAGTGAGTCCGAAGGAGGACAGTACGACGGTCGGAACCGCCCCTACCTAGCGATGCCGAGAAAAAAGTAGGGACGTACGATGGTCAGGAGACCCCTGTTCCCCATGTAGGAGGAACGGAAGGAGTTTCTGGTGGACCTGAAAGAGTTACGCCCGTAGAAGCGCGCGGCGTCCTCGACCGCTGAAGGCCCTTCAAAGGTGATCGCAGTAGCGGAGTCATCAAACTCGACCGCCCCCTCACCATCGCCATCCGGACCACCGCGATCATCACGCACATCACCGCCCACGTCATCGCCTACGTCACCTTGGGCAGCGGAACGCGATTCGGAAATGGTTGGCCCAGCGACGCCCGAGGAGGACTCGTTGACACCGCCTGGCACCGTCTCCGCTGCGACTGCTGTGTCTGCCGGGGACGTCAGCTTTGTCGCTGCTCTAGCCCTAAGGTACGTCCAGTGCAGTGTGCCCTAGTAGTAGTAGTGTGCCACTAGGCGCTAGGCCAAACACCCAGCAACCCAGTGCTTCACAACAGCTGCATATGTTAGTGGAATATCCGCTGATCGTCGTACAGTTCCTGCCGGACTGGCAGAGACACTTCCGCACACTGCGCGACGCGCTGGGACATGCGCCCAACGCCCGGCCCTTTGGGATGGGTATACGGTTTCTTGCGCAGTCGCCGGAGGAGTTCCGGGCGGTCCAGGCACTCTTGGCGGCCCTGACGAAGGAGAAACCGGCGGTGCAATGGCACTGTTACTCCCCACCCTCAGACCACCCCACCAATGTGGGTGTTAGAGGTCTGCCGATGGGGACGGATACCGAGTGCATCGCTCAGGGGCCTGGGCTTGCGCCTTCGTGCGACACATACCGGCGGGAGGCGTGAGACCCGGCTGTCTGTACCACGCGCAGCTGGACCACCTAAACAGTGAGGAACTCGGACGCCTCTACGAGGTGAAAGAGCTCCTCTGCAGGCCCGGAGTAGTTGTAGAGGGGTGGAAGGGCAGGCAGGGACCAGCTCAGTGTCACCGATGTCAGCTCTTCGGACACTCTTCTGCGCACTGCCACTGGGAGATTAAGTGCGTCCGCTGCGGAGGTGTCCATGCAGTCGGGGACTGCCCGCTGCCGAGAGGAGCCACCCCGACCTGTGCCAACTGCAAGGGCCCGCACACCGCCAACGACTGAAGGTGTAAGGCCTTCCTCAGGGAGGCCAGAGCCAGAGGTATGGTCATCCGCCCACCCATCCCTTCCAAGCCCGCTGTGCAGGAGGAACAATTCCGACTGGTCCCACACGGCCGACACCACGCCGCCCCTGCGCCCGCGGCTCCGTTGCGGAGGGAGGGACAGGTCAAGTACGGCCCAGGCCCATCCCTTACCGGCCAACGACCCCAAACCCAAGCAGGTGGCGACGGCCAAGCCCAAGAGGAGTAGCACTCGTAAGAGGAAGCCCCAAGCTGTGGTCGTCTAAAGCTGCCAGCCTCCGCAACAGGAGACTGCCGTGACCGCTATGCCCCGAGTACCCGCACAGGCTAGGGACCCGCAACACGCACGGTCATCCACACACCCACAAACTGACCACATACTACAGACATCGACTCCAACATCACGGACATCAGTCCCCCCACCTGCGCGGGGACGGGGCGCTTCGAAGGGGAGCAGCGCCAGCGCGACGTGCCCAGGGTCCACGCTGACGATCTCAGGGAGCTAAATAATAAAGCTGAGGGCGGTCGTGAAGGGCGAGTCCAGGATGTGTCTTGGGAATCCCCAGTCATGTATCTCGGATGCAGTATCGACCGCGCGCTTCGGATGGGCTCGCAGGTGGACCGAGCGGTCAACTAGGCGAGAAACGCCCGTGGCCGGTACTAGCGTCCGGACTTCCTACACGGACGAAACTGGGGATTTAAAAGACGTATGTCACGCCTGACTTACGCCGCCCCCGCATGGTACGCTAACCTCCCAGGCCCAGCGGAAACGCCTGCAGGCCCAGCAGAACATATCCCTACGGGTCATCACGGGAGGCGGTCGCTACGTCCGTAACGACATGATCGTGCGTGACTTGCGGATAGAGTCGCTGCATGAGTTTGTGGTTCGATTGTCGAGCGCTATGTTCAATAGGGCAGACAATGGGCCGCATGCTCATCTACGTGACCTGGCCCCGCTGCACGCGCGACCACCTGACGGGAGACCGTATCCGCGTGAATTCCCCCCAAATAAATATATATGAATTTACGTATTAATGTCTGTGTGAGTGTAAGTATATATAATATGTATGTACATATGTGTATATGTATACATGAATGATTTAATGTTTACCTACATAATTAATGTTTTTCAAACCAAACGCGTGTTCTGACCGTTAAAAGAGAAAAAACTAAGGTGGACCTGTGTCAGATTGTAAGGTCTGGCTTAAGCTGAGGTCCCACCATTTTGTGGAATACGCTGTTGCGAAGGAGGGCATAATTATGCTGTGTTCATGGGTATCGGTAGCAATTGAAAGGCTCCTGTTGCTTGTTTGTCCCCCAAACTATACGAAAAAAACTAAAAGATACGACGCGCACGACGGTCGATGTTGAACAAAGTTAATGTTGTCGATTAAGTAAATCAAGTCGCAGCCGGCGCACGCAACCGCTGTGTCCAGTGTAGAGTGGGTCTTATTCACATCGCCAGAAGCCGCCGGTTGCTCCATTGTCGCGGGCACAGCCATTGATTTAAGGTACATACACCTAGCGCAAAAGAGTTTATCATCGTGTAGAAGAGACATATTGATTGGGAGTTTCGTAGTCGGATAGTCTGTATATCTATCAAACCACAGAATTATAGCTGCGCCTCGCTTCAAGCACGTACGTGGAAACTTCATACTTACAGTTAAGACGAAGATTTTAAATTCAGATTATATGGGAACTTATAGTTGGTGTGGGATGAAGTGTAAACGAGAGACCAAATTAGCAGTAGTTGAGTTTACTAAGTATCAATATTGGGTTACGACCGCACAATTGGTGGGTCGCTTGCCATCTGGATTAGGACTAGCATTTGTCACTGCACCAAATAGGACCCAGCTCCGCAAAGCGCAGCTGGTAATAGCGGCGAGGGCGGGTGTATCGTACGATCTCCTGGGCGGCAGCAACAGTTCCCGCCGGTGGCCCTCTTGGAGCGAAATGAAAGTGCTTGCCGAAGAGTAATTCTTGGTTCAAGAGAGGAGGACGCGAGGTGAATTCTTACCGCAAGAGAGGCTTTGGTGATCACGTCGGCGAAGTGAGGAGTCGCTGATGCGGAGGCGGAGGTGGCTATTGCGCAATCAACCTACGGAGTACGTATGACCAACGCGCTGCGCCCTGTCTTAGAGAGTTGGTTATGCGTCGCAAAGGCAAACCCCTCACGTTCCGCATGACACAGGTGGTCACTGGGCATGGACGCTTCGTTGTGTATCTGTATGGGATTCGCTGGGAGGCGGAGGCGCGCTGCCATGAGAGTGGGGCTGCTGAGGACACGGCCCTGCACATCTTAGAGGTGTGTTCTTGATATGCCGAGTAGCACCATGATTTAGCAGCGTCGCAATCGTAGCTTTTTAACGTCTACCGACTCCCATGAAACTCAGCATAATTATGCGATGTGTTGCCCTCCTTGTCACCTCTCCCCCAATGGCCCATCATCTGTTTAATGCTCGAGAGCGATAGGTCCTGAGAAACGATGGCCTCCTTCTGCGAGACGGTCACGGCCCAGAAGGAGGCTGCTGGGCGGGCCAGATAGGAGGAGATGGAGGATGGCCTGCCTCGCTGACGACGGATGGGAGTATGCCGAAGGCGCTATGCGCAGATTATGCCTCTTTTCAAGTGGGGTCAGGGTTTTGAGTGGACACTTGTCCCCATTGTACGTCCCAGACGTGGGAGGGGGCTGATCTAGGTCGTCGGGTCGGTCCCTCTATTTTGGAAGATTCCGGACCTTTACCAGGTACTGGCCCGTCGCCGAGGTGCCCTGTTGCTGACAGATCCGGAGCACCTCAGTCTAGGCGCTCCACATCACCCGCGGGGTTTTAGTGTGTATTCGGTTCATCCACGAGTCCCGCATACCCATTGGATCACACTCAAAGCCGGTGGTAGTGCGTAAATGCATGTCCTCGCGAAACCAAAAAAAGGCTTAGCATTTGTTGTCCCTGGTAGAGTCTTTCTTACTTGAAATCTGTGTTCGCCATCTCTACATAAATGAAACTACTATAACGTTTGTTACCCTCACATGGATGCAATTAAGGAGAGAACGCATTGAACACTTTCAAATGTGTAAAGTATGTTATAAGTATATAATATTTAAGTGCCTAATAAGCTATGTCTACCGACGCGCTTTTCTCTTTATAATCTGTCTTCCTCTCCCCCCCCACCCTGGGCCACTGGCTACTCACCAACAACACGAGACGTGACACTGAAGATGTTACTTTATGGTGGTACTATGTGAGCGAGAGGTACCTCCCCGGTCGTGCCGGCCCAATTCCGTTGCATAGGAAGATGTAGTGGACTATGCATGGCACTACCTCCTCCTATGTAGCATGGCACTACCTCTGCCTAAAATGTAAAACGACACAGCAATAAAATTCTATCTCAATACACTAGTATATGTAAGCTCATAGTAAAGTGTATACATTTAACAGGCAACTCTATTACATTCCAAGTCTTTAGCATCTAAACGTAGTGCGGTAAAAGGCACGCGGTGTCAGCAAAAAGCAATATCGGATATTCTACTGCGATACGAATGCCGTACCAATTGAACGATTTTATGCGATATCATATATTATTGCAATTTTATTTGAAAATATATTTTGCGATTGAAAATGCAATTTATTGTAACTTTCTGAACTACTTTTGTTGTTTACATTACATTTACTTAAATAACTTTTTCTACGCTATATTCGATCAGCTAGAACTGTTTCACTTCAGCCCAACAAAAGATTTGAATAAATAAATAAAATGTGATTTCGTTCCCATTACTCAGTCCTCGAAAAGCTATTAGCCGTCCTACAAAAATCTGTTTAGAGTTTCCCGTCATGGGAACGAATTAGATTTGTTTATAAATAAACGTTTGAATTTACAAAGTATTCGGTTGCCAATCTCATTATTGGATATCCAATGTTACAATACAAACTTTTGTAGACGATAAGTCTACCTAAGAAACAGGAGTTCAACGAGTCCGATTGCCATTGTTGTCAAAGCTTTATTTGTACTAGTGTTTCTTTATTGCATATATCTCTTTTGTGGTGCTTTGTTGATATTCTTTCCTTAGGTAAGTAAGTAAAGGGGCGAATCAAATTAGTTTTTCCCCTTTTATTCACCCCTTTACTTAAGTATGGTCCAGAGTTCGATCATTTCTAAGGCTAATAGATGTATGCTCCTTACACCAGATTGCTAGTCCGTACTCAGAATTAGTAATGGTTCTTCCACTCACTTCTTGATGTCTTAATAATTTCGTGAGTGTTGTGCATTCGGATACATTAAAATAGTTTCAATAGATATATTATCTAGATGAATGACTGCAATAATTTGATACTGAATACACTGAAATATTATTCAGCGGTTGTTTTGTAAATTTATAACTATAACAACAACTTCAACTGTAACTAAATGGATTTATGGAAATAGCAAGATGTAATAAATAGTTTCTAGATCAGAAGTATAAATGCGGAATCAGTCCACAGCATAATGGGGATTATAAGATATTGTAACACGGTAATATTATTCGCACTCTTATTTAGTTTGTTAAACGTACACTAGATGGCGCTTTTACATAAATTACATGGTGCTATCAGACTGACAAGTCTGATTTATACGTTGATTTATTGCTAAATCAACAAATGTTCTGCGTCACTAGTCGGACACTCGTTGTTTCATTTGGACCATAGATACCGTTAAGAGCAGCGCCTGGAAGCAGGTGCTTTTATAAGTGTAAAGGAACTGACCGTTCATAACACTGAAATTGATTAAAACAACTGAATTAGGAGAATGAATGATATCGGTATATTTCGGTATTTATCGTGCATCTGAAGCGATGCCCCTTTTCTGGATGTAAGAAGTTGCATTATCAATATATGAAGGTATAATACTTCATACGGTAAATTTACAACAACAATAACTAAATGTAAAAACAATAATCAATATAATATTTATTTTAAGAATTTTATTTCGTAACGATGCTCTCACGGGAACTTCAAGTATTCTATTCGACACAATTGTAGATTGATCGAAGATTAGGAACTATATTTCATAAAAACAGTCAGTCCCGACGTGGTACATATTAGGTAATTATTCATTGATTCACAAAAATAAAAATATTGTAAATTTTATCGATAATAAAAAGAAATCTCGTAAACATTACATATGACAAATAAATCAATTTGTGCCAGAACAACGTCGAGACAGCTAGTGTCAATAATTTCTGCAGCTGCGATGTAGTTTATAGTACAGGAGGGCATACGAGAAATCAGAGCCTTTTTACGACAATACTCACAAACAACACGAAACGCGACACTGAACTCACTTTACGGTGGTATTATGTGAGCGAGAGGGACCTGCCTGGTCGTGCCGGCCCAGTTCCGTCGCACAGGAGGATGTAGAGTCATGCACCATGCATGGCACTAACTTTTTTTTTGTTTTTTTTTTTGGTGACGCGGGGAAACGCATTATTTATGCACCTTCACCGGCCCTGGGTGGGGTCCAGTGGTGTGTGGGACTCGCGGCACACGATAGAGCCGAATACCCACAAAAACCACCGCGAGTGCCATCAGTGCCGCCCTTGGTGAGGTCACAACAATCAACAGGGCACCTCGACGGCTAGTCAGCCCCCTAAGGGCCGAACTCCTCCACAGATGGGGTTGCCCAGCACTACAGGACAACCCCACCGACTTTGGGACTCGCCCCTTGCCCCGTGCGCAAAAGCGCCACCTCCTGTTGCTCTTAGGTCCCCTCTTCTTATAAGAGGGGTACCGAGAACGTTTCCTCCTCCTGATCTTGAAGCCCCCTCTTCTTATAAGAGGATTGCAAAGATCCCCATCGGTTCAATTGGCTTCGCCTGGGTTCACTCCAGGCTACTAAAGCCCCACCGCCACGACAAGGCTTGAACCATGGTGGGGATGGCACTACCTCCTCTTATGCAGCTTGGCACTACCTCTTCCCGACTACTTCTTTAGTTACTTTATTTTCATAATGGCCGATTTAGAAAATATTATATAACCTATGTTCATCAGCGATGATGTAGGATTTTAATGGTAAAATAATTCTTCGAGACGAACTAGCAGTTACTGGGCCTGTTCAATGCAAGCAAACATTCTACTTTATAACCGTGTTCTAAAAATATAAAATTTCTAACAAAACACATTGTATGTAGAACAACAACTTTAGAGCAATTAGTATAATACAATTTATACTCAAACATTGTAATTGAATTTTGGGCTGTACTAATTTCTAACTGAACTAGCTGTATGAAATAGGCACGCGATTTCTAACGTGATATCTTTCAGATTTAATACAGAGTAGTACTTGAAAAACTTGATTAGCAAACACTCAATGGGAATACCGCGGCGTCGTCGCGGTGGGTTTTGTGCGTATTCGGCACACTAGTGCGCCGCGATCCCACAAACCACTGGACCCATCCAGGGCCGGTGAAGACGCGTAAATGTGTTTCCCCTCGCCAATAAAAAAAACCGCCATAAGATGTGTATAAAATATTATATGAAAAAAGTGCTTCGTTTAGTCGATTAAATAAAGCGAGTGTTAATGTATAGAGAGAGATTTTAATAAGCCTAAATTAAGCTATTAACGACCGGAAAATTGCGTGACATTGAAAAGTCGAGAGTAAATTACAGCCTTCGTATATCCATAAAGCAAAATAAAATCTTAATAAAGTTATAAAATATTAAAAGTTTATTATAGTGCAGGAATATTAACCTAGAGGTATATAACAGCAACGCTCTGTAAAGCTAGGCCAAAGTAGACTTCGCGATACCATTTGGCACCGTGGAACGAATAATTTGATGAGCCCTGTTTCTGTACCTGTGCTTCATTACTACTTAGTTTAATGGATCGGTTTCATTGTAACCAGCATCTTCCACATCCGCCTGCTTTCGTCTACTGCTGGACTGGACTGCTTTAGTTATCCGGTTTATAATTAAAAAAAAAACTAATTTATTTTACTTGTCGCAGTCCGC
>JAFELO010000116.1:806005-845127 GCA_017140195.1 Eumaeus atala
GGTCGCCTGCACAGGTTGGCGTTACGTGACCTGCCATCGTGTCCTTGCGGTCGTGAAGCTGAAACCAGAGACCATGTACTATGGGAATGTGACTTATACAAAAACGAGTGAAACCTCATGTTGGGCGGCATCGAACGGAATACAGTGGGCCTAGTCTATCATCAGGATTTGGTCGCAACGGAAAAGAGCTTTAGGCAATGGAAGACATTTGCGCATACATGGCACGCGAAGAGGAAGGATAGGTGACAACATAGCTGCATCGAGATAATCAGGACTGACGAGGCCGATGACAACTTCTATATTTGTGGTGTCAGGCCCCAGAAAGGGGAGAGTGAAATAACGAGAGGGCACTTAAATAATATGTAGGATGTCAAGAGTTGCACGTTGCAAACCCGCGTGCATCTCCAATGGTTCGCTCCGTACACCGACAGGTGGGAGGAGGAGGGCAAGTGATGATGATGATGATGACTCTAAATCTAATTTATCCACGTTTAGGGTTCAGGTTTTTATTGAATATCATATCCTAGTTTAGCTGGCTATGATGCTATGCTGCTTCAACTAACTTGGATGTGATGTCGCCATTTTTTAGTTAACTAATAAAATTTGAAAAAGAAACCTATTGGTTCATTGAATATTTAGTCGTGTAGGTTGATGGACCGGCCGTCAAGTTTTCACCACAAAAACTGAGAGTACAGAGTGTTTAATACTTATGTGATATATCAATCACCTCTAACTTCCAAGCCACGTAATGATTTTGACATATAAGTGACAGTAAGTAAGTATAAAATTAATTATATATATGTTATATATAATTTTTTTCTTCTGTTTATCCATTGTAAAACATCTAACGCTAATTAAATAAAGTAGTTTATTTATAAATGTGATATTGTTTATTTTGTCGGCAAAGAGTCTCCGCCAGCCCCCGTGAGATTGTACTGGAGCTCATTATACAGGGCTTATCTAAAAGTGATTGTTTGCTTTAACGCATACGAGTTAGAGTAGCAGTTTTTTGACAAGCTTTTATGGAGTTTCACGTGTTTTTTGTCCGTAAACGCGACGTTTGTCCGTAACAAAATCTTGCAAGTTAAATATGGTGCACTGCCCGGTTGCCGATTGAGGCGAAATTTTATACGGATGTGTAAATGGGATGAGACTGTAGTAGCATGTTTTATTTACACAGTTTTCAAACGTGCAATATTCTTTGTTCCTAGTGGTATGAAGGTATGTTTCACAGTAGCTCATGAGAAGCAAAAACGACCTTCTTTTTCAGTCAAGTCTTTTATCAAAACCGCAGACCATATTATTAGCATAGTGGGATGGGCAATTCTGCCCCCCTCCAGACCCATAGAGGGAGGGCTATCGCCATTATCGATAAAAGCGGCGGCGTTGGCGTACTCGTGAGTGTGTCTAGACGTATCTTACCTGACTGTGCTCTGTGTGAATTTTTTAAGATCGATACGTTTTGAAAATAATTTAATTTAATTCATTTTTGCCGAACCAAAGCTAAGATAGATTAAGAAGTTATAATATTCATATGCTTCATCGTCCGGACGACGTCCACTACTGGACATAGGCTTCACCCATAGAGCGCCATAAGTCACGGTCGCGAGACATTCAGCGGTCCATAACAATAATAGTAAAGTAAGGATACTTTGAGTTCGTGTCTTGGACCAAACCTCTCCCGGTGGAACTCCATCGGAAGCTATCTCGGTTTGAAACCCTTAGTGTTGCTTGAGCTTTTCTTCTGACATTTTTATAGTATTCATTTTTTATAATATCGGTTAAAACATTGAACGACCTTGACGAATCAGAATCTATTTCATTCCTTTCCTATCGCATTTAGAAACACACTGTCTAAAAATCGGTTTGCTGCTGTCTCCTAATTGTTACTATTTTTTATATTTTTGTGTGATTATTTTTATTTTTGATAATTTTATGCCTGAATTAGTGTTAGTTTTGTTAAACATGTAATGTAAAACTCTGCTCCTAACAATTGGCCTCGTTAAAACTTCTCTTTTATAAGATGTAGCATCTAGTTTCACAACGTGAAAACAATGTAATCGGTGTCTTGTAATATCCGTAGTTTATAAGTTTGTTACTTTAAATTCTGTGTACTTTCCAACTATAATAAAATAAGATAAAATTATTGATTATTCGCTAGTGAAAACTCAAGCTGCTCAAATTGTTGTGGTTGTTAATTTTTGTTCGAGGTAGGGACGTTGCAGCCGCCTGGGTACTATACGACCGGCGAGGTCGCTCACGTTATGATACTGTCTTATAAAATGGTGACTAACCCATTGCTTTTCGTGCAGTCTTTTTCTTATTATAGATAAAATAAAAGTTTATTTTATAGGAAAGTAATAGGCACATAGGCAGTTAATGCAAATTTATTATACAAATTATTGTACTTAATTCAATTTTTCTTTCCCTTTAATCGACTTAATTGCTTGACTTTATGCTTACTTCATTATAACTTTGCATTAGAAATGAACCTTACATTATATAACCTTGCTCTACGGAAGGGCTGATCTTAAACGAACGGCACTGTTACATTTGGTTTCAATCATAGCCACGATTAGTCTATTACAAACGTTATCTACTTAGTCTAGGCAGAAATACTCTATTCAATAGAGAAGATGGCTGGGTTCGTCCCTCTGCTTGGGATCCAGTGGTGAACATAATCAAATCAAAAAGTAAACATAACACCTCAAGATAGCTAGATATAATAAGTACTGTTTGCGTTAATCGGAACAACTAAAATTATAATTCTTCGGCTACTTTTAAAGACTTGGTTCGTTTGTCGTTTACTCCATGATAATTTGGAGTCCCTAAAACACTCCATACGTGCGGCAGTAAAGAATTTCCCCATGGAAAGAGTGCGTGCTTCTATTAACTGGTCTCAACGTTTAAGGGCCTTCACTGCTGCCAATGGAGACCATTTCGAATAAACTTATATATTTTTAATTGTTTTATATTTGTGTATTATATTAGCACACTATAAAAGTATTAATGTTATTTGCAATTTAAAATTTGTTATAATTAAAGATCTGGTCACATTTGATCACATCTGATCATATGTAAAAACGTGAAGGATCTGCTGACCTGTAAGATATAGACACTGTAGATCACAGGAATACCCAAAAGAAGCCGCGGGCACAAGCTAATTATAAAATAAATTACGAATTTTCAGTTTCACATGTTCCGATAAGAATAGACTGTTTAATTTATATAAGCATTTGTTATCCTAGGTGACGGTTCGAACGGCGACTAGTGCGAATTGTTATTATTTTCGTCTAGGGAAATAAGATACGTTGATAGATAAAGGTAAATAATTGAGAAGCAAAACGATTTTATAAAAAAATAGTTCAATTATTTTAAAGTGACGCTAATAAAATGTATAATCAACTCATTATTAACCTACCATTGAATAGTAATAAAACTAAATACATTAACTTCACCCTGCCAAACGTGAGGCAGGCTCCAACCAATGTACCGCCAACAGGGGTGAATTTAGAATTAGTCGACTCAATCGCTAGATGCAAAATTGCAGTGGGGGTCCTCATATTACAAGACTTGATTTAGTTACTTTCATAGCATTATGTCTTACGGCATACTGTTGTCGGGGAATGCTGCCGACATCAATACTATATTTGTGCTGCAGAAGCGAGCTCTTCGTGCAATATACAAGCTGGACCTAATACAATAACAGATAAGTTTTATGAAATTGGGATACTGACTGTATATTCACAGTATATTTTCGTAAATGTGACGTATATCCGTAAAAAATTAAACGCATATTTAAGTAAATAATTTTAGTGACAATCTGTTATGTTTTACTGTAGGGGTAACATTAGCGTTTATTACGTTTCTCTGTAATCTGTTATGTTTTACTGTAGTGATAATGTTAGAGTTTAGTTAAGAAATCATTGGTTAATGTTCTATCATTGGGTATGTATACAGGCAGTGACTGTAGAAAGAGGTCACAGCGGACGATGTCACCACCAGTTGACAGTGACCCCTGGTCGCGTTGTCTAGGCAGAGAGCACCATAATAAAGCGCCAGTGATCATTGGATGGAATAAGAAAACGTAGAGTAGACGCTGAAGCCGAGATATGGGTATAGGTCTTTGCTCCTTATCCGTGAAGGCGGCTAAATGAGCCGCGTGGGTTTGGCGTGAAGACTAAAATCACGATATTTCGATGTTTATGTATGTTTCGTTAGTCAAATACTTGCATGTTATAAAATAATCCTTATATTTTTTATTTTATTTCATATTAATATTTTTTACTTACTGAGCAAATATAAAAGTGTACAGTTAAATTATGCAGCCCTCATAAACTCGAATGAAGAAACGTAGAGATTTCTGAACAGCTAAGTCAACAGAGCAAAGCGTCTGTCTATGCTGCTTAGTTATAATAATATTTTATTAATATACACACATACACACACACATATATATATATATGATATTACAATGTAAAAATAGAATTTTAATTTGTTTTCAATTATTTTTAATTCAATTTCATATACTTCTATAAAATTATACTATAAAATGTTTGCTACATTTTTACACTTTGCAGTTCGGAATTTTCGTTAAAATATGCGTAACTATTCATATATGATCCCTGGTTGTAAGGATGTCTACCATTAGATGCCGGTACTCTGTAGGAGACTGCTGGTTTCTTTGTGCAATACGAAAATGACGGCATACTTATGTCTAGTAAAATATGTTTTTGGGACACATATATTTCATTTAGGTTTATAGTATGTATGTACATTTAGTAAACAGCCTACTTAGGTGCTTAGTAGTAATATCCCACAGTGTCTTACGTATATTAGTTTAGGAAAAATCTTAACGCTTCAGCTTTTGGACTTGGAACACAAATAATATGTGAGCATACGTTATGCGAGGACCTGCCGGTGATATTACCTTTTTGTTTGCTCAGCGCAAACAGTTTTATGTTTTAATCCTAATGATATAAGCTTTAAAATGTCACGTAAGCGGCAAAGACTTAACAAGAATAAATGTTCTTTAACATTTTCTTGTATGCACAAACCAAGCACTATTTATGTGCCAATAATAATAAATATCATTTATTGGACACGCTCAAGATCAGATTTATTTTGATTATTATTTTCAGTGTCGCAACATTATAAACATGAAGTACCATATAAGCTCCAGCTCATATGGGTACTGGGTAGTGTGCTTACAATAACAACATATTTAAATACAGTTATATAATCCACCGGCTAATGATGATGATCAATTATCAATCAACCCTTATCGGTCCACTGCTGGACATAGGCCTCTTTCAATAAAAGCCAAGACGACGCCATCCCGGACCGGCTACTGCACGGAGATCGTCTTCCCACCTGGTGAACGGTCGACCAACATATATTTTTCCTAAAGGCGGCCTCTACTCCAGAACCTTACTGGACCATTTGCCATCTGTTCTTCTGAGGGTGTCACCAGCCTATTGCCACATCAGCGAGCTTATTCGTCGCGTGATATCGAATACCTTAGTTCTCTGCCTTATGATTTATTTACGAATTTTGTCGGACAGAGAAACACCCAACATAGCACGTTCAATAGGCCGTTGAGCTACCGCAAACTTGCGGACCAATCCTTTATTAAAAGGCCATCTTTCGGCCACGGAGGTCATCACGGGGATCACGCATTGGTTGAAGCGACGTGAAAATGTCCGAAGCTTCCGGAATGCTGCCCATCCCCAATGAATCCTTCTACCGGTTTCCTTCTCGAAGGTATGTCCACCTAATTGCAATAGTTGCCCGTGGTAGGCATATTCGCCTACGACTTCGAGAATAGCACCATCGACGTTGACCAGCCTAGGGAGAACGTGTTCGTATAACATGACCTTTGTCTTGTCCCAGTTCATCCTAAGGCCAGTACGTCGAGAGGATTATTTTAGGCTGTACAACATTTCCTGCAAGCTCTCCAACGATTCAGCCAACACAACGATATCGTCGACGAAACGATGATGTGAGAGGTACTCGCCGTTAATTTCTGTTGCCGCATTCTGTCCAGTTTAAAGTCTTATAGACGTCCTCCAAAGCATTATTGAACAGTTTCGGGGAAATTACATCCCCCTGTCGCACTCCTCCATGCAATTGTATTGACCTTGTTTGACCTCCCGGAATCAGAACGCACATAAATGCAGCGTCATACAATGCTCTCAGTACTTTGACGTATCGCCAATCGACCTGACATCGCTATAAGGCTTCAAGAACAGCCCAGGTTCCGACAGAGTTAAACGCTTTTTCATAGTCCATAAAGGCAAGGCACCACGGCAGATTGTACTCATGTGTCTTTTATACAATTTGCCTTATGGTGAAAATGTGCTCCTTGGTGCTAAATCCTCTGCAAAACTCAGTCTGCTCCGATGGCTGGAATTCGTCAAGCTTTGTGGTGAGATGAGTGGTCAAGACTCTTGAGAATAACTTGTAAGTATGGCCAAGAAGTGAGATTTGATTGTAATTTTGAAGAAGTGATTCCACTCCACACCACTCCACTCTACTCTACTCTATTCTATTTAGCACTTTTGTAGAATACTGCGTGAAATTTAATGATTCCAGCTCTGAGTAAGAATGTTTTTCAATACAATGAATTGTTTTAATAAAATAATAAAACGCTTAACTGCGTATGTTCGCAAGTGTAATAACATGTATCTAGATACAATTAATAAGCGAGTTTAAAGTCGGTACCGTTGATGTTCGCGAGTGTTCGCCTCCGAAATCGCCTTCTACGTCCTAAGCCAATAAGGTGCAGCTTACTCGCTGGCCGTAAGTCGAGTTTAGATAATACGACTTAACGTCTCTCACGTGAAGATAAACTTGTGCGATTGTTGGAGTTCTTGTAGATACGAGTCAATATAATACACGCTTTGTGTTACTTTGAATAAGGATTTGTTCGAGCAATAGGCGTGGTAGTGGGCGACACTCACCGACTACAAACACCCTCAGATTTCGGTACCAGATTATTTTGAATAAAATTTATGAACATTATATATAAAAAAATATATTTGATATTATCTACAGTAAAAGCGATTATGTCTCTACTTACATTACTCTAAATTTACCTTAATATTTATAATATTTTATATAATATTCATTATATTCGTCTTCAAAAATAACACTATTTGAGGGTTGCCCCCGACATCTCTTGGAATCCCATTATGAGTTGCTGACTCGGTGAGGGCGAGATCACATATCCAAACAAAAACAAAGTTTGAAAATCGGTCCAAAATTATGAACGTAATTGTATAACATACATACGAAGTACTGGTTATCTGTAAACCGGATTACAGACGATAAAGTTTTGCGTGATAGTGGACTGTCTAATTGTTCTACATACGCATCGCCCAATAAGGTGGAAGATATGACTAGTAACGCTCTCACATTCGCAGGCTTTCTCGGAACGTTACTATGATTTTTCACTTTTTTGCACATGCAGATGCAAGCATTATCGACAATAAAAGATGCATAGAAAAGGAAAATGATTCTACTTGTGATTTTCACAGTTATAAGCAATTACTCAATACTAGCTTGTGTCCGCGACTCGTTTGCGTACTTCTATGTCTTTCTCACATCTTTAACTTGTCTATATCAACAGAAACTGCTTATAATCGTAAACAACGTTTGTTAAGGCTAGATGCTTCTGTAGTAATATCTTATATATTTCTTATGATTTAGTAGGTCCCTGAAGGTTGTACATGAGATGTTCCAGTTTTCAAAACAAGTTGTCCCCAATATATTGCATAGGAATACTATCTTTACAACAAACACCAAACATTACTTCTTAACTTTCCTTCTCCACTACTGTGTTGATAACACCCAATTTTCTTTTTACTATTTAATCTACAGACATAATTTTTAAATGTTTTATTATATGTTTGTATATAATAATTCAAAAGAGGAAATGTTTGATTGTTTGTTTGTATTGAATAGACTCCGAAAGTACTGGACCGATTCAAAAAAATCGTACGCGTACGATTTTTTGATTTTGATGATGACATTGATAAATGACATTTAGGAAAATTTCGATAATGTAACCAAAATGTGAAAAAATATAAAAGTAAATCCTTATTGAGCTGCAGAAATTATAGACAACTTGCTATCCCGGCAGTCGATGTTGTGGAAAAAATTTAATTTGTAACGTGTAATGTATGACACCGAAGTTAAAACTCATAATTTGACTAACCGCAGTGAAGTCAAATTATGTTGCAGTTTTAATTTCATAATCGGGGTTCGAGGATGGGCACCTGAACCCGTAAGTCTATGATGTTGTTGGGGACGCTCTAATATCCGGAGTGGCCCCTTTTGTGGAGAAGACCGATCCCACATGGGGTGGGCCAGTCGCTGGGGTGTCCTGACGCTGATAGATCCGAGCCACCCGATCAGAGTGACCGAAGGTTGTCGCAGTGGCTTTTATTCGGTAGTGGCACATTTATCGCGCTGAGACCGACACACCATTCCGACTCACCCATGTTCGGATGGATGGTGCATAAAAGCATTTTCTCTATGTAAAAAAAAATATATGTTGTAGTTTTAAGTAGCTACTAGTAATGAATTAATCTATTGACGAGCTGATAATGATAAAATTAATTAGGCCCCAAATGAAATGAATTGTGGCTTGTGGCTTGCTTATATAATATCCAGGTTTTAACTCTCTATCAATTAAATTTTGTGTCCACTTTGAAGCGTGTCCAACCAAATGCGGGCGACCGGTGCACGTTTAATTTGTAAAGAACTGAAGTAGCGGAATACTTAGTTAAAGTATATTATCATTGAAACTATGGGAACCGCAGATGGGACAAAAGTTTTCCATTTTACGACAAATTTCGTCATCATTGCAATGAGTAAACGCGTATCATGAATTCTCCTTAGAAATACGTGTTCTTGTTGCACATTGAACATATATTGTATGTGGGCTATAGAACAAATATTTATACCTGTTATAAGTTAAGCACTTATAGTGTAAACCTAAAAAATACTAATATACGAGTATGATTTAGACCACATAACTGAAATAAAACATAATACTGACTTTATTTAATGTTTAGATGGAAATGATGTAAGGGGCTATTAGACGTTTAGTCACTCTTTGAAATACATTTATTCAATCTAACATGGTCTCTCTACCTTCACAGTCATGAACACACTTTTTATATGTGACAGTTTATGACAATGGAATGGATGCAGTTTATAATAATAGTTAGTAAAAAGTTAGGGAACGAAGTATTATCTGGGCAGTTGTCCGAGACTCAATGCTGCAACCTGGATATGGTTCCTTCTTTATCTTATTATAATGCAATCACCAGTTGGATTGTTCTTCAATCCTTAAATTCAATAGTGGAAGATTATGGTGACACCATATCTTCACATTAAATCTCAATTTAATAAAAAAAAAAGAGAAGTAGAGCCCCTTTTATATTCTAACACATCGTGCATATACTGTCACGAATATATAGGTTCCCGGCGGAAAATAAAAAAACTATTTAATTATCATTTGGTGATGGCAGATAGCGTCAGCCATCCCAAACATATCCGACCTCAACATCGACAAAAGGAAAAAAAAGGAAAAGGAGTAGAGCTCTGAAAAGGAACACACAATTTTCAAACGGTGCATGTATTATTCCAACTATCACATTAATGATACATCTATCAAAATAGGAGCCACACAGATCATGTGAATGCTACTATCAAAATGCACACTTAAGAGAATTAAGACATTTTAACATTAGAAGGACTTTGCAAAACATAAGATATGAAACGTCGCTTCAGCAAGAAATTATGAACTCACCCTTTTAAATAAAATATTTCGTGCATCGTGACATGAAATTGTAGTCTCCCGGACGGAAATGAAAAAACTATTTAATTATCATTTGGTTTCCCTCCTCCACGTCCAGCAAAAGAAGTGAGTCAAAGTGAATGTAATAATGTAAGAGATGGTACTCAGAACATCTTAATCGAGCGCACACACGCAGACACACATTGTGCATGATAAACATTACCAATATTCCGAAAGTGATATCTTCGAAATAAAGCATACGTGCCAATTGAATCACGTAAATAGTGAGGTGTAACGTAAACTATTTTAGAATATAAGGATATCGATTTATAGTGGTGTTCTGTGTTATCGACATTATGATAATTATAGATATTTTATCTCTATTTTGTTGTTTACAGGCATGATTTTTAATAAAACAAAAGACTTAAATTTGCTTATCTTTATTTTATAGCTGTGCTTTTTTTAATTTTATCAGCCACATCACTCTCTGATATTACAAATTCGGAATTTATTATATTACATGATCTTCTAATAGAGAGCTTACTCAATAAAGTAAATAAATATTCATTTACATGTGTATAATGAGTTTCACGTTTATTCCACGTCATACTACAATGAGTACTTAGTTGCAAGGTACAAAATTGGCTGGTGTTGAGTTTGTGTAAGTCAGGAGCTACAACATTTTCATAAACGTCTTTGCTTCATTTACTTAATACATTAATTCTTTCGTTGGTTAGTTAGCGATTTTTTTTCTAACCATCATTTCTTTAATATATCCCATATTTGTATTGAGTATTTCCCAAATTCGGATTATCGTCCCGTAAATAAAGTTTGCAATGTTCACAATTGAACTTGGCTAAAATTCTTGCAGCTAAGTACCCACTAACATAAAGTACTGGTTGCTCTTCAAATCCACAGACAGCACAGGGTAACAAACATTGATATCATTTTCAGAACCTACATTTTGTGACCCAGCCTCTTCCTCCCTTGCACGCTCTAAAATCCCGATAATTTCCTGATAAGATATAAATAACCTATTATAGTCAACTTCACGATTTGGGCCATGGCTATGGGGGCCTGACAAACTAGAAATATAGAAGTATAATTTATTATGGATAGTTATCATCAACTTTCAATAATAAGTTATACTTGTTGAAAACTAAGGAATATCAAATATTTAATAGGGAGGGACTAGCTGGTGTTGTGTGAATGTGATAGTTTATTATTTAACTATTCTATAGTTGTATTATTATATAGTATTCTATTCTATAGTGCTCGACATAGTTAATTAAACTTTGTAATCATGTAATCTTGAAGGAATCTTCGAAATAATCATAAGACAGTGGTGGTCGGCTCAGCCTCTCAGTAGGCACAGCAGACTTAGATTATTTAAATATAAACGATTTATTTTCTCATTAAGGCAATCAGGGCCGAAATGACCACCAAATACAAACTTTAGCTGGTGCAATTTCTCAATTAGCACATAATCAAAATCTTTGTCGCGTGTTGCTTTTACCTATAATCGACACCTGAAAGCGGAATACTATTATTATTTACCTTGTTCTGTCATTATCTGGTACCTATCAAAGTTATTGCCGTTGTGAAAGTTACGAATATATAACCAAAAAAACTACTCGCACGTTAGATAACTTAATAAATTTAACAAATTTACGATATGTTTTAGGTACGAACCGGTCAGGGTTAAAGGAAATTTGGACAACTTTCCTACACCACAAATCACACACGTCCTGTAATTCTAAAGTTTTATATTCTCCATTACAATGAAAATTCAGTTTTATTACGTTTTTCAAAGAAAATCTTTAAATCTTGTCATGTCACATGTGGGATGTCTATAGATACTAAGTGTCAAGCTAATTTTTTTTCGGTAATATTGGAAAGGTCCTACAAGGTGTCATTAATGTCGGCATTCCAGGAGGGATTTGAGTGAAAGAATACATGTTAAGTTCTTTGCGGCATCAGTGTACTATTGAAAAGCACTACCTACATTTCCACCACTAGACACGAGAGACTGGCTGGTCATATTGTATTTTTTACGCCTTCCCTTCCTCGCGTACCTCAGCGACTTAGAAATCATGACATGCGACGTCTACAGGTTATAATGTCGTGGGATCATTTAATAGTAGTGTACGCTTCGATAACAAAAACGAATAACGATAACGGAATTATCGGGAATTCGATAATTCGTTATTCGTTGCGTAAGAATAACGAATTGTATAATCTGCTGTTGCAACAATGACCACCACTACACAAGCGTAAGTCACGCTTGACTCTACAATATGCGAAACGTGCCTGAAAAAAAAAATAATCACGATGAACTGATTCGGTCAGATCAAATTGAAGCAAAAACAAACGGAACGAAAGTTTGTGTGCATACCTGTTGAGATAGCCGGTAGATTATCGAAATATAGTCTACGATAATGTACCGATATCGCACACAAAATTTCGTTCCGTGAGAAACCTACAGCAACAAAGCCAGTTCCACTGTAGTGCTAGGTCGGTGGTATGTGTTACACATAGTCTCAACTGGTGGGCGGTGAATCCGCGGGGCAACACTATTCTTAACTATAATTAGTCGTAGCTGGTCGTTCCTCTATCGATCTGCGCTGCTGATTACACTTAGTTTTAAATTATATAATATTACCCGAGTAGCGTGCAGAGAGATCTTATAATAGCTCACGCCAATCAGAACCTTGATAACTTGCAAAGCTAGCTTGAGACTGCCTTTTGAAATTGCAATTATTCCGAACCAGTACTCACCAGACGGCGTTATTCGACTATCGATATATTAAACGCTATATTGAGACATGTCAGGCATGACCGAAATTGGGCTCTGACAGACAGACGGCTTTCGTATGTAAGTGTATAGGGTTTAGACGTGTTTTGATAATAGGGTCATCGTCTAGTCAAGAAGTGACAAATTGTCCAGATAACTTTCCCGGGATTTGGTGAAGATGTTTAGACATACACATATAACCCAAAGCATACTAAACGCCTTACTGTTTTAAGAGTCTCATAGATACCCTTAACGGATAAAACGAAACAAACGATGAAGCTGTCTTTAAAGTAGGATCTGTTTTTTATAATTTTTGTTATTTAAAGGTAACATTTAAAATTAAACATGGTTACTACATATAAAATATTTCGAAGTCATTTATTATTAAATCAATCAGGGAAATAAAAGTAAATCAGTCATCATGACTAGCATTTTACTCTTATCAATCTAGTGCTGGAATTAGATTTCTTTCAGTGAACGCCAAGACGACTGACCTCCTGCTACTCACATTCAACTACTGCACGGAGATTGTCTTTCACCTGGTGGTTGACCAACACTTCGTCTTCTTAAACTAGTTTCCTAGCCCATCGGCCATCTAAATAAAACCAAATATAATATAAAAATAAAAATTAATATAAACACGATTTAAAAAGTCGGTATTACAAAATTATACTTAGGTAAATAACATTCGAACCGTTACGTTTACCCTCTTGATACGTTATATTAATTTGGGTTAGCTCATGCGTACACATTATAGGTTTCAGTGTGAGCCTGACGTTTCATTTTCCTTCCCTAGCAGATAAATAACATAATCTGCTGCTACATTTAACAAGATCAAAGATTGTTATGTGGAGTTGATTTGAATTCCAATCAAGGATATTGCTAACGGTTTATGTATATTGCGAGTGTAAGGATATAATCATCTGCGCGTGTCAGCCAGTGCGGGTTGGACCGCCAACGAATACTCTGCTGCTATTTCTCAACGCTTATTAAAGATACAGATGATATTTTTCAATGATATACTTATAATTCACCAATTTTACTTTATCCCTTTATTTGTACTGGAAGTTCTTGTCGTGACCAAATTTTATGATTGCAGGCCAACCGAAAGTGCCCAATAGATTTTAATTTTCATGTGATCCCTCAGAAAATATGCCCATAAGCGGCTGTGTCTTCTGATTACGTCGATACCTCGGGAGAAATAAAGGCGTATCAATGCTCCGATCCACCTGGAATCCTCTTTTTTTGTAAGGCTTGTACCATTCGATATTGTAATATGTAGAATTGGTACTGCCACTTGAACAAAATCTTTATACTTAACGATGAATGAGTATGCCATAGTAGCAAGTTTATGTAAGAAACAGACAGTTAAAAAATTAAACGCCAGGTGTAAAGACTTACATTTATTTATATTCCTCCATTTTCATCACTGCAGTGGGGTATTCTTGATTGTCGTACAAATTATGTAATAAGTACCAATCTTTACCAAAATATACTACAAATTACTGAATGCTTTGATATAATATTAGTAATGACTCGACTGAGACGCATATACTCCGCCACCCACACCATGTCGCTGAACAAAGCAGGGAGATTACGATTATGAATACTTTTGCCTGTTCTTCGATGTTATTTTTAATATATTTTTTGATAAACATAGTTTTTGCTATAGTTGCTCAACAATGTTTTATTATCACTCCTAGACAGTGCGGAAAATCTCCACGTTCTAATTATTTTTACAATATGATATATTATTGGTCTGTCTGTTGGTGTGAATTGAAGGCACGTAGTTAAGTTGCTGTAGTATATTTCTTTGACAGATATTTCGAAAAATAAGTACGCCTTTTTTCATTCCATTTTCTTGTCAATAAAGTTATTCACGATTTACACCAATGATAAGCGACAAGCATTTGACGCCTAGAAATACTCATAAGATCATGGAATCATGTGTAAGCTGTGACGGAGCTGATTCCGATTTGTTAATGATTTATATGGTACATATTGTAGGCCTTATGGATGGCAATTTAATAACGTTCTGAACGTGTTTATGTGCAATATACAATCAAAATCATTGAAAGTACACAATTCTTCAAGTTTCCTATCTCATTGAAACACTGGAGTATGCCACAAAGACGTCCAAACTCGTTGTGGATCGGAAATAATGCGGCGTTCCATAACCGCTTGCACCGTAGCAGTGTAACTTCTTTCTCTCTTAAAGAGCGTAATCCACTTTTAAAAAGTATGTCTTCATTAAATTATGTACATAAAATAGATTTTTATAGATATTAAGCTGTTGTTATCAATTCGACGGAATCTTTTGTGTTTCGCTGATTATTCAAAGACGCGTGGTCTTATTTTGAAAACAACATTTTTCCTGGGATATTTAATAAAGTACTATTAAAGTTATATATACTAGGTTAATAGTTCTTTCTTAAGGATGGATGCGAGGAGCAGGAGATCGGTCGTCTTGGCGTTCATTGAGAGGGGCTTTGTCTTGCAGTGGGCCGATAATGATGATGATAATGAAGCCTCTCTAATTATTTTCAATGTAATTAAAATAAATATTATGCTTGAACTCTGCTAATTGATTTACAAAAATTCAAAGTATATGATTTTATACTGAAATGATATTCTAAAGGATCATATTTTTTGCTATGTCGACCCAAATTGTATGACTTTATCTGGCATATGCAATGCATGTACTATAAATAACACCAGTCACTTATTCCATACAAGCTAGTAAAACAATGTCCTTAAACAAGACAACTTCTCAGAGTGCTTTTGAAAAACTTTGTTGCACTGACCGGAGTCTCCGCGATCTCTTCTCTCTCTCTTTCATAAAATATTTGGAGGAGTGGAGTACGAATTGATGTTAATCAGATGATGGAATAATAATGACAGTGAGCCCGTTATGCGATCTCATCCACAACACATACGGGCTTGATACTTGTACCTTGAGATTTACTTATACTTTTATGAACCCAGTCATACTGGGAATTAATAGGCCCTGAAACCTGTCATATTCCATGACGAGAAAGCAAAGTAAATGATATAAGGAGATGAATCAAAACTACACTGCTAGGCATTAAAGAGCTCTTTTTTTTAAATAAGTATTTTTGGGAGTATGAACAGGATTTATTTATACTAAAAATTCGTAAAGCCATCCTCCAGAGAATTGAATGACGACGAGCTTGCTGGAGTGACAGTGGGCTGGTCAGTCACTCAGAGGAACAAGTAGCTTATGGGCTAATAATGTTTTTGAATAGAGGCCATACTTGTAAAGTAGCTTTATTCACATTTCGTGCGTTTTGTGAGCAGTCGGTGACCTATTAGGGGGACAGAGGAAAGGAGGGTAACGTATCTGTATAGTAGTTATCCGAACGCTCATGGGTAGTGGTAAAGGCGGATAATTTTCATACAGTAGCCGATACTTGGTGATAGATGCGAGTGACGGTGGTTTGGACCTTGGGCAAACGAGCAGTTGAGCCTTATGATGATTATTGTCCGCATTCTTGCTAAGTATGCACCTTGTGTTCTTGGTAAGTATGCACCTTGTGTTCTTGGTAAGTATGCACCTTGCGTTCTTGGTAAGTATGCACATTGTGTTCTTGGTAAGTATGCACCTTGTGTTCTTGGTAAGTATGCACCTTGTGTTCTTGGTAAGTATGCACCTTGTGTTCTTGGTAAGTATGCACCTTGTGTTCTTGGTAAGTATACACCTTTAAGGAAGTACGCTCTAACTTGATATCAATAAAGGATGATGCTGCTAAGAATTTGTCATTATAATTAAGTAATTTTGCTAATATAACCTAAATTGACGAACAACTCAAGTGCATACTCAAACGTAACCCTCCTAATAACATAATTACACCCTTCGCTCACAATCGCCGCAGACGTACTACCCTCATGGGCCAATGGCTCAATGATGGGGACCTCTGGACATATAGGTCGGCGGAACAAACACATTATTGTGTGCCGTCCCTGCTTTATTGCTTCATAATTCATATCACGCCTCGGACGTACCAGTATTACGAGAACGAATCGACTCTACGGGAATAATATTTTGCTAATCTAATATATAATAAACAGAAGGAATAAAGATTCCTACTGTTTACAATGTATATGATTTGTAAAATAAATATGAAACACTTTACATATGGATATATTATTTTCAATATATCCATATATTATATAATATTTTCATAGAAGAGCTATAGTAAAAGTCTCTTTATCTCTCCCGTATTGGCATCCAACAGAAAGTAAATAGTAAAACAACACTACCTATTCCCTTACCATTTTACAGCAGGGATAGAAAAAATACGGTTCAACCCTGTGGACCGATATGATTCACATCTTTTAACTGCACCGATTCTTCTGCCACCTTGGTGGCTTCCTGTACAATTAAATTAATAGACTACTTACCATTTATAACCAAAATGGGTACTTGTGTAGAAGAAAAAATAACCTCATATCTCTTAGAACGAAATTACAAGGAACAGAATGGTTACTAACACCTTGCGCGCGAGCATTACGTTTAAACGGACTGTTTAACGCACACACACACACGCACGCACGCACGCACGCACGCACGCACACATGCACGCACGCACGCGCGCACACACACACACACACACGCACACACACATACACACACACACACTTGCATGCTTTGTTTATTGTACATTTATCTTTTGCTTTTCTACTTGTTTTATGCTTACCGCAGTATTTGTATTCTTCACAGAAGTATTCAATTGTAAGGAAAATTATGTATAATTTTTATCAGTATATATATATATATATATATATATATATATATATATATCTATATATATATATGGAGAGGACGAAGTGCGTGGGGCATACCTCATCAAATAAAAACAATGAAAAAATGTACGTACATTAATCCCAGTTTTAATCATAAGTAAATGCGAGTACATACCTACGTAACTCACTTGTTCGCTAGCATGGCAACGGTGGCCCACCATACAACAAAACTGACCTGTTTAAAAAAAAATGATAGTCGTAATGAAATACGGCGATTCGACATTCAGCACCGCCTATTTCGCACATAGCGAATATTAGAAGTATTCGTAATTATTAATAATCACCACACCACACTACAACTTACACGTTATACCGTACAGATGCGTACTGTATGTATTAAAATACATTTGTCATAATATAAAAGCTTTATCTATTTTCAAGGTCATTAATGCGGTAACCTTAGTATTAGTTTTAGTTTGAAACCAATTTTTTTGTTCATTTCACGAATAGCACAAGGAATGAAGTTAATTTAGAGGATTCAATGTTAAAGGTATACAGCTTTATAAAAATAAAAAAAATATTTTTTAAACGCTTGAGCCAGTCAAGAGCATATTGCAGTACGTGCTTAAGCGTCGTTCTCACTTGGACAGGCGTCCCTCTCGGGACTCAGGCCGACGAAGATTGATTCTGTCCGGGGATGTTATGTTTTAGAGGTCAACCGCACACTATTGTCTATGACAAATACGTAAAAAAAATTCAGTCTATTAATTTCAGCTTTATCAATTTAGAAATGTGAGAATGTGGTGCACTTTCACTCCGCTACAGCTGTGACACAGTACTGGGCGCATAAATATTGAAGATCCGACGGTATGTATACTACGAACTGGAAGCCAAGAATAATAAATAGTTCAGAATTATGTATTAAATTATACAGATTTCTTTAACAGTCCGGCCGTTTGAAAGTCCGGGTTGAAAAGTTGATTAGGCATAAAATTCATCTATGATCAGTCCCCACGTCACCGTGTCTTGATGTTTAATGGACCGAGTACCCATCCCAAACTGAGTGTTCCGCACACTGGGGCACTACTGAAGGCGCTGCAGATAGCGCCTCCTTCGTACCCCCATTCGTTGTCGGCGGCGGGAGGCCGTGTCGGCAGCTTCCTCCCTCACCCGCTCGTCGGCTTCCTTCTGGGACATAACGGTCTCGCAGAAGGAAGCCATCGCCTGGTAGGACTCGTCGCTGCCGAGCATCGCCACGATGATGCTCGACTTTGACAAGTCCCGACAACTGATATCAGAATGTGGCGCGGCGCCACACAGAGGCGTTGAAAACTCAAATATAGTGACAGAGTTATAACAGATCACTGACAGAATGACAAACGCACACTCCACTACGAACTAGGTCCCGTGTATATATCCGTAAAAAGAGATTCATCATCATTTGGTGATGGCAAACAGCATCGACCATCACAAATATATCAGGACCTTCACATCGCCAAAAGCACAAAGATGACAGCTAAAACTATATTTTAGCTGTCAAGCTAAAATATTTAAGTAGCAAGAGATATAATTAATACAAAGTTAATTCCTTAAAATGGCCGCTCTCTACCCCGTCTACCTAAGACTGTTTTTGGCATGGACAGTTGGTTCCTTCTGTCTGAGTTTGCGTTTCTTAGCGCATGAAAATCGAAACACAAGTGTGGTGTACAAATAGGTCGTAACTTAATTTCATATTTTCAATTAATCTATAATTGCGGGATCAGATCTGCGCGAGTGAAGCCGTGGACAACAGCTAGCATTACGTAGAATATTAGCTGCGGTTTAATACGTAATATGGTATAATTGCATATTATAATATTCACCCCCCCCCCTATATCACCTCATTAGCAAGCTCACCGACCACAGACTTTGCATAAAGTGAGCATGCTGAAGTTTGTCCCTACTTACATTTGATAAAGCACAAATCTTCACTTCATAACACCGATTCCTTCCAAGGGTTACTACCCGTGAGGCCATAGAAATTAAAAACATCCAAACTTTAATAGAGAATGGGTTCTTCCCTCTGTAGGAAACAACACGTAAACATGGCCTTTGGTTCTTCAACGAGGTTCAATTATCATTTTTGAAGAACGAAACTACCACACATGTCGTACTCGTCCACGCTTCTGGAATAGCACATTCTAGAATGATGTAATTAAATAGCTTCTGGACTTTAAGTATCGGCATGCCACACACTCTCGGAGGCTCTGCTGTAATTCCATCCTCCCCTCCTCATTGTTCTTCAATTATTTCGGGGTCATTCGAATTTCGGACGGGCTGACATTCGGTATATCTTTTGTATAATGTCGAGTGTGTTTGCTATGGGATCTTTAGCCAAACAAACGACAGGTCGTTTTGGGATGGTACAGCTGTCCATAGAACTTATCCATCCTCAAAAATTCAGTCTTGCATGAAGTTACGGTGCCATCTTTGTCCTCGGTTTCATTAGCCGTGTCTGGCCAACAGTCTGGTCCCTAGCGACCTGTTTGAGCCATTACTTTGCTCTATTGTCTCTTCAAGACGCGAGGTATATGAGAAATCTAGGTTTATAATAAGGAGCTTAATAAAACGCACCCGCCATGTACAGAGATTTATTCTGGACAAGGTAGTTTTTATCCTCCCTTCACAATCCTAGAGCAATAACAAGAGGTAACTACATTACACCTCCACCAATAATATGTACTCAAATCACTAACACAATATCTGTGTTATTAGGGCTGACATGGAAATATAATTAAACTCTAACAGACATTAAACAAACATATTTTTTTGATACACATATATATTACAATTTTACTTTATGTACTATTAATAATTTTTACAAATGAATATGAATAAATACTAATTACATATCATCAAACCCTGATCAATCTGGAGGCCATTTCATTTATTCCCCCATGAACCTCGTTTTCCCCCGCGGTTGCCATATCCTCCCCATCGACGCCATCCCCCTCTTTCCCTCTTGACTGTATCTCCGCTATATTTCTCTCCCATGGGAGTGCCAGACTGGATCTACTGGATCTGCGTCTAAGCTGATCAATATGTTTGTCCATGATCCGACTGTTACTCTCCTCTACCGTATCTCTTCGAGAACCTTCAGTTTTGACTAGCTGCCCTAGTACCCATTTATCGGGACCCCTATAATTGCGACTCCAAATTGCATCCCCTTGCGTGAAGCTTCGACTCTAGCCGCCGGCAGCCTCTAACTCTCTGCCTTGCATGTCTTTGACCTGCTGTTCCCACGCCAAGTCACTGTGTAGTAAATCCATTATCCATGTAGTAAATGTCGACGTTGCAAAAACATCACTGGACTTTCACCTGTAGTACTATGTACGCTATTACGGTAAGATAACAAATCGGCATGTAAAGCAGCGTCTACATGTACTTTACCCCTAATCGCTATTCTAATGGCCCGATTACACAATTTCACTGCATTTTCCGCTGCTCCGTTGGACGCGGGGTGATAAGTTGGAGAAAATGATTGACGGATACCACTGTTTACTAAAAAGGAATTAAACTCGGCGCTGGAGAATGGCGGTCCCTGGTCGGACACTATTTTTAGTGGTAAGCCAAATCGCGCAAGTATGGACATAAAAACCTTGATGACCGCGGTAGCTGTCGTTCGAGCCATCTCTACGAATTCTAACCATTTTGAATTGGCGTCTATGAGCACAAAAAAAGTTTTACCTTCATAGGGGCCCAGAAAATCTAAATGCAATCGGCACCACGCTTGTAGAATATACGGCGACGGCCGAGACGCGGTACGCGACGGCGACGGCGCTTCCGCCACGCAGGTCTCGAATGACTTACAGATCGCTTCTAAATATCTATGTTAGGTCACCAAACATAACTCCGTGCTATATTTTTGTTTTTACTATGCCCATGTGCCCTGCATGTAATTGTTTTAACACCTCACCCTGTAAAGCACCAGGTACCACGATGCAGTACCCCCACATAAGACAGTCCCGATCTAAACACAACTCATTCCGCCTAGCGGAGTATGGTTTGAGATCGTCACTAGGGAATTTCTCCGTTTAATGTTACGGAACGTGTATAAGGATAGTTGAGCTCGTCTTTCGGTTTGGCTTGTCAGAGGAGGCCGGCCTCCTCCCCCACCCTCTGACGGGTGAGGTCGATTTGCGCTTCAAATCGGCTAGAAGCCGTGGTCATAATTTAATTTTTATTTTTAGAGCTCGCTAAGATCGCGTTTTATCATTTCTACATTTATCTAAGCTCACGACTTACGGATTCGAACCCGGGCTCGTTTCCGTAAGCGGTGTGTGAGTTTGTCATTCTGTCGGTCATATGTCTTATAGCTGTGTCACTATATGTGAGATTTCAACGCTCGACCGGTACGAGTGGTGTTCATTGTATTGGTACCAAAAATGATCGATAAGGCTTCCCGAACTATTTGTGCATACGCACGTTCGGCGCGAGTGAGCGTACGCGACGCGTACGCCACCGGGCGATCGCCGGGCGGCGTCAGCTGCAAGATAACGGCGCCGACCCCCGTGCCGCTCGCGTCCCTCGTGAGCGTGTAGTGCATCAGCACCTCACTGGACCCCAACGTACGTTCGATGCTCTCGAAAGCTGCCTGACACTCTGAGTACCAAATGAATTTCACCCCCATTCGCAGTAGTGCATATAACGGCGCGAGCACCGAGCTTACATTTTTAATGAACGTTCCGTAATACATAACCATAGCAATGAAAGCTCTCAGCTCAGAACTGTGGTTGTCGATGCGGGTGTCTTTTTTATAGCCTTAATCTTATCTGGGCACCAGTGGATCCCATCCTCGTCGCCACTAAGAAAATTAGACTTAATAAAACGATGGCGAAGTCGAAATCTCTAGTGTGTCGGGTAGGATGGCGTATCTCATACTAAACTCAATAAGAGATATAGCCTCAAAGTGATTCAAGTATACGCACCAACTTCGATACATTCAAATGACGACGGGGATGCAACCTATGGGAATGTCTTAAGCCTTACATAATACCTATAAGACCCACTTCTAAGCTGTTATGGACGACTCTAAAGCCAAGGAAATGGTGTCGAATGGAGTTTGGGACCCCATGGAGTCGGCAGTCGAAATCGCAGGGGGTAAATACTGCTAAACTTCCTCGACAAGGAGGGCCTCTTCTTAATGAATTACTATTTTAAGAAGAACCCCCTAGGAAGTGGACATGGCAAAGCCCCGATACTGTGACTTTGTGATGGACCGAAGGCATATATTTAGGGATTTCTCCGTGATCAATAGTTTTAAAACCCGAAGTGGTCACCGATTGGTAAGAGGCTCTCAGAATATAGTCAGTAGAAGAAAAGAACCCACTCAGTCGGTACCCACCGCCCTGCTGAGGTCGTACCTGGGCGGTCTGCCCCTACCGGGTGAGATCACCGGTTGACTCGGTGAAGGCCCAGCAGAAGGCGACCTGCGTCCTAGGTCGATAACTCCTCACGCACGGGTTAGGTGGCTTCACGGCTGAGTGGTTGGATAAGAGGAGAGACAGAGAAGAAAGATGTTACTGTGTGATAAGAGAGAAGGTGACGAGGCGTGTATGAAGAGTCATACACGCCTGTCTAGGAAGTGGACGAACGGCGAGATCGCCGGTATTCACGAACATTACTATTATAGTAGTGCAGTGATACCGGCGATATCTCTTCGCATTGGCGCTAGTAGGGAGCAGTATCTATGCACCGAACAGGTGCGGTTTCGACACGATCCTGGATTAATAGGAGGACGCCGGAGAGAACCTGTCTCACGGCGGTGAAAAATGGAGATCCGCTATTGATAGCGGTAAGAAATTCAATAAATAATGAACTGGCCTGGGACCAAAGTCCCGGGCCAGTCCATGAAGCACGTAGGTCGCGTCGGCGGGAGCAAGCGGAATAATCGCCCGGTTGGCGAGCAGGTCGCGTCTGTTCGCCAGTCGCGATCGGCGCGATTGGCGATGGTGCGCGGCGAATTGAGCGGCGAGTTGAACGGCGAACCGGCGGGGCCGCTTGCTCAGCGGGCGCAGCCGGAGCGACAGTGTGAATGTCGCCTGTCATCTCGTCGTCGGAGTCTAATGGTGTGGCGGTTCCGAGAGCTGCTGTCTTGGGTCTCCGTCTTCTTTTCTTCCTTGGAGGCTTTGCCGGTTGCGGGCCTCGAGGGATGGGGGGGAGGGTGGTCGGCGTGGCTCACGCGTGAGCGCAATAGCCCCCGCACGGCGATTCTTCGCTTCGCGCACGTACACCGGGCATGAGCGGCTATATGCTGGATGTGCGCCAGAACAGTTGGCGCATATGGCTGCTTCCGTCCTTGGATGTGGGCAATCCCGTGCAGCGTGCCCGCCGCCGCATCGCACGCAGACTATCGGGCGGTGGCAGTGGGCGCTTGAGTGCGGGACTTGTTGACATCTATGGCATTGCGAGGGCCCCTTGTGGCCGCGCCATGCCGAAATGGACACCCGGGGTATATTAAGGAGCTCCGAGATTTCGTAAATACCCGGGATGGTGTATCCCGTCCTCTTCAGGGTGGCCATAAAAATGCACCCCGGTCTCCCCTTCCTGGCGCGTATCTGGCGGACGAACTGGGGCTCGAAGCCGAGCCGCTCCAGCTCCGCCGTGATGTCTTCTGGGCTTGTATTCTCCAGGAGGCCTCTTAACGGCCTTTTCCGTCGGCAGTGAGTATGTAAACCACGCGACACCTTGTGTACGCTCCAGCTCGCACAGGTAGTGCTGGATTATGCGATACTCGTCGGCGTCGCTTGGTGTGAATCTAACGCCTTTCCCCGCTGGGCGTGCGTTTGGTGCACGGCCGAGGCGTTTGCGTAGCTCCGCGAAATGTTGCACCCAGTCAAGCAGGCGCTCGACCACCAATGGCGGGTAGCGCGGTGTCTTCTCGGGCGGGCGTGGCTCGGCGGCTGTGACAGCAACATCTCCCGTCTCGCTCTCGGCCGGTGGTGTGGGTCGGGACAGTGTTGGCGTGGATTCTGTTTCCATAGGCGTCTGCGTGGCTGCGGCCGCGAATGATCGAGTCGCAGGCGCCTGTTGGGAAGTAGATGTGGAGGTGGACGTCGGTGCAGTTGCAATAGCAGCTATGTCCACGTACCTCTTAATAGGTGGACAGATCGATGGACTGATCGATGGCACGGTGGGCTCCGGCTTCGGACGCGTGCGCTTTGCGGCGGTCTTCTTTCTTGGGTCTTACGGCGGGCTGCGCTGCACAAGCGGCGCGGGTGCAGGCGGCGCTGGCGTAAGTGGCGTCGGCCGCGGCTGGATCGGGCTCGGGTCCCTGTTGCTCGACGTAGAGTTGTCGCGCGGAGGATGAAGAAAGGGGGAAACCTCACTGGCAGATCAGGTCCACTATTCCCCTGTATATCTCGCGGGGAAGATTCCTTTTCATTGTTTCGCGGTTATCGCGAAACGCTTTCACGTCCTGCAGGCGAGAGGTGTATTCTGCAGGCGTCATCTTGGAGGCGTGTCCCATGCCGGACGGAGCTGGTCCGGACTCTTCAGCGGGCGCCGCCGGACTGCATCCAGGTGGAGGGATCAGTTCCTTCCGCCCCGATGCCGTCAACGCGCTACCGTGAGGCATGCTCGGCCCTGGCTTCCCAGAACTCTGGCTGGGCGGCGTTCTTCTAGATGGTGTACCTGGAGTCTTCGACTCGCGAGATCGAGAGGTCGACCTCGAGCGCGTCACCGGCTTCTTCAGTGCACTTGGTTTGCGTGCGCGATCCATGACGGCCCACGCGAGACTTCACACTCCTCTTAAAAATCGCAGTTGCTGGGCGTGGACAACTTCCGCTTGGCCACTCGGCGACCGCGCTGGCTTGCACGGCCGCCGGGAAGCTGTTCGTGGTGCCTACAACACAGGTAACGCAATCACACATGGTTGAAAACAACTTCGCGATGGTTTTCTTTTTGTAGGGTAGCCTGGAAAGGTGGTCGTCACGAGCGTTCTGGAGTACTCCACAAGCGACGAAGGTTGGGCCAATCCGTGCCCGGAGAGAAATCAGGTGCGGGACCTACTGCTAAACGTGCTCTCCGAAGCGCGGGGGTATAATAACGTCTACTTCCTAACTCCTGTTGGAAAGGATGAAAAAAGTGTTTGTACATATAGTTGACGTCATGAATTGGCGCTGCTTGATAGAAATTCCTGTTTTAATTTGAATAGGTTTGTTTAACTCTGTTTAACTCTCCCCTTCTTTATTGATTAAAATTACATAAGTTACGCCTGGTTTCAATTAACTCATCATCCTATATACATAGCAAAAAATATAGTGGAGTGGGCGTAGAAAGAGGATTCGCTCGTCTTATGTGAATCGACCTTGAAAAAGCTAATAACGATCTCCTTTACGATGTCGACGCTTGGTTTCCAGGGAAAAAGTACTTAGGCATTACAAAATTCTTTTATGTATGCCGTTATCGAAACTATGCATGGATAGCTGAAAGAAGAAATAAACGATTAAAATAATATAGTATTTGTGAGCCACACGTTTACCTTAGAGATCACCTATAAATAACGAATGATTACAGGAAGCTAAACACTGTACTTGCAACATATATTATAGTGTTGTAACAATTGGCGAAGAAGGGTTAAAAAATAATATTACAACACATGATACACATGGAATTTCTAAAATATTCCAATCTAAAGGATAACAAACCATAATACTCATTGATTTTATCTTAACAGTTAAAAAAGACGGGTTAACAGGAGAACTTATAACTCGAGATCTGCTGGACCAATTTTAATTGTTTTTAATTCGTTGGACTCGACAGCAGAAAAAATATAATATCAATTAAAGTATGAATCAATCATTGTCTCATCATGTGTATTTATTTAGTAAATGCTGTTGTCTATCATTTCAAATACTGTGCGAGCGAAGCTTGACATAATGTATGCTTTAAGCAACGTATTTTGTGTGAAATATTTAGAAAGCATGAAACTATTGCCTGTATTTTTTAAAATAAATTAAAAAGGTTGAAAACTGCATTAAGCAGATGCATAGAGTTCCTCAGATATTTGTGCACGCGTTCAGAAATAATGACAAATGATTATCATTTACGCGTGCGTTCTGAAATTTATTTTCAGTAAATTAAAGTTCCTTCCGAAAACAATTTCTAAGATAAAAAATATGAATACAGATAGATATAAAAAAGTATTTTATTATTATATACACAAAGAGAACAAAAATTAAAAAAAAAAAAAAAATTGTTCCTTTTGTTTGAATGAAGTACCGTTTTTACCAGAAAAAAAAAATTGAATTAAACTTAATAGAAAATCAATTAATTTACAAATATGTACAGTTAGTCATACAAAATCGCCGTACAAAAGATGTTTAAAATTGATAGATTTGCACTTCTATCAATTTAGTCTCTTTTCGTTCACGTCATAGTACGTAAACATGCTAAAAATGCGGAAGTATTGTATGGCAGATTCTCAAAATATTACATCAATAACGAAAAAGGTCGGGATTTCGTACTTTCGGCATGAAAAACTGTTTACATATTTATTTTCCTTTAAAATGTTATTCATTTACTATATACATATATTTACCGGCTTTGAAAGGTGTAAATCTCATTAGTCTTTCCCATTTTAAAAATGTAATTTATTACAACATTGTAATAATTTACATTAAAAATATATTATAAGTATTACAATATAAGGAATAACCTTGTGAGATTGCGAGTTGAGACTGATTCCCCTGTACGTCACATGGGCAATACCTATAATTACATTAGAACATAAAATAATCCACATTCTTCGGTAGTCTTCGTTACCGTACTTTCTATTGATTTTTTTCGGATGTTGCTATCTATTTTTAGGGTGTGCCTATCGAAAGCTACGGGTTGTTTCACGAGCACATTCTATTCCTAATTTTAATATTTTAAATTTTCTCGTGATCAGATACGACGTGAAGTTATGGATTGCACTCGTCAGCCAGCAAAGGTTTAATAATAAAAGTAAAATTCATGCGTCCTTTGTTCGGACAACGACCACCATACTTTCAGATAGCGGTGGCTGGATTGCCTTCGATAGTTGCCGTACTCACCGGTCCGAGGCCCAATAATTTTTTTTTTTCAGAACTTTAACAACTTCTTACTCGAAAAAAAAAAATGCAATTCTGATGCAGTTCGAAACCTACGAAGGTTTATTCATTTTCGCTACCACAATTTTTTTTCAAAGCATTGTTTCGGAAAAAAATTGTGCACAAAACAGTGCACTAGATACCCATAAAATGTGGATGTGTGAAATGTCCATGGCGAAAGTGTATTGATAGTAGCAATGGTGCATAATTTGACTTATAAATTTTTCTTCCCTCTATCTTAACATCTCTGTATGCAAGTGCAAATATTTCAGTTTATCACTAGTTACCTAAACATCAGAATTTAAGTGAGTACACAATGTATATGACATTTTTTTTAATCTGGTGGTACTCCATTTTATGTTTTATTAACATTTTTTGAATATTTTTTTTGAATCATTTGATTATAATGATTATATGTCTTTAATTAATGATTTAAATGATTATAAACAAATTATTGTTCATTTGCTTTCAAAACGTTCTACCCAAAACATACAATGAGATAAATTTTAATAATTATAAGACGTTAAGAACATACAGATACAACGGACGTAGTTTGCCAACATTGTGGCGAATTGAATTGTTTCTTGTGAAACGCCTGGTTTGTGCTGCCTCAGTAGAAAAGTGAAATTGACATTATTGGTTTCGCCACCAGAGCTTTCCTTGCGTATGGTCAATCACCAGAAGCACGTCATTATCTAGCGAACACTCCAAAATACAATACCTGTTCTCAAATGTTTTCGTCTTATCATTAAAGTTAAATAATGTTGTTTTTGTTTAATAATATATATTATAGGAGACAAACGAGCAAACTTTTGATTACTACCGACGCCATTTACATCTTATAACATTAACGATATATTTTGTATTTAATTAATATCACATTTATCCCTACCGCAATGTGTGGTGGCATGTCTTGCACAAATTGTCACCGTGTGGTGGGTCTTGTAAAAGAAACAACTTTTACGTTCTAAAGGATTTATCGAAGAAAGTCTTGATATCTTCGTCCTGGTCGTTCACTCCTGACGCACTCCGCACTTTTGCTATATGTCTCCAAATTTTTCTTGTGTGTACATTCGGTGAGGGAACATTTAGCTGTCGTTTTAATGAGGTCTTCTCATACTGTGGAGCACCGGACGCGAGAACGTTGGCCCTCCTTACACTATGTGGCGTTCCAAGTGGCTTTGTTTCGGATAACGTGACCAAACATTTTAAGGATCTGAACTTGCACAATTGGTGAAAGTTTCTCCTTATTTCGAAGCTCTCTTAATCCTAAGAGAGCTTCGGGTTACAGAAAAACTTTCGCTACATGACACTTTAGTGCAGTGAGTCTTAATAAAATATAGTATAATAAAATTTATATTTATAATAATTATTATGTATTGTTTTTAATTAATATAATCTATTTTTTACTTTTTTTATAATTAGATATGATATATGATACATACACTTTTGAATTGTGCCCATTATACGTAAGAGCCTATCAAATACAATTACTTTATATCTAATGATTATGTAATTTATATATAATGATTGTAATTTATCAAAATATATGCCGTAAACAATTCTGTGTAATATTGATATTTTAAGTTTACTGTGCAATACAATAAAACTACTTTTACGGAATTTATCGCGGTTTATTTAATTATTTATCTAGCCCGACGTTTCAGAAGCTTTACAGCAACCATGGTCACGGGTCGACCGTGGTCGCGTAAACCTAATACATAAATTACTGTGTAATATGCTAAAATTGCTGTATCTTCATTGTACTTTGCATTGTTCGCTTACCCCACGAGGTAACGGGCGTGAAGGTGTGTTGTGGCTGCGTTTTAACACTACAAACTCTTGACTTCTACTCTGAAGTTCTTCCTAATTTATAACTCTAATTGTTATCCCTATAAATCTTATACTTTATATATGGTTGGAGGTATAATTAGACGCGTCTGTGAGAGACTCCGTGGCTGAATTTTTCTGTCGGTTATCACCCAACTGGTTCAATGTAATGTTATGTTTAAGCTTAGCGTCATCTGTCACTCTTATTGGCGTGAAATTATGTGTATGCAGCCGTTCATGAGCCGTGTGTGAGCGTTTCGCCGATTTCCGTAATAAGGAACAACCTATTTGTAAAACCTAGCTTTTACTTCTGCTCGTTTACCTCTATGATGTAGAGTATATTTCGTTAGTGTTACGTTTACTACTGCTGTATCAATACATCCCGAGCTATGTCTACTCCATATACAGCAAACTAAACGTTGTCGTTGTGATTCTAGCTGATATTTAACTTCGAACGTCCTGGAATAAAATTACATTTATTAATAAAGTTTGAAAACATCGCTTCCACGTACTTTTCATTGTGCTCTCAATCTAAACTTTGTTCACTCAATAGTTTCGAATTCAACATTAAATACACTGCCTCGTTATTATTGACACAATAAAATAATGTTCAAGTTTCTGTGGAGCTCCAACGTCCCCTCCAATTTTATGAGTACCGTAGCTTCTATAACAAACTAAAGCTACCTATAGCAGTTATGTGCATGTTAACTACAACGAAGTTTACCAATCATTTCTAACGCACACTCTAATAATAGGAACATGGAAAACTGCTTGTATTGCGGGTTTAGGACATTCACCCAATGGAAAGGAATTTGATAAATTTGTGCATAACATGAAGAACCAGCTTTTTGTTTTTTCTTTTTTAGTTTTCATTGTAACAAGCATCAGTCTGAGAATTCACCCACATACACACTGATCCGTTGTAGCGTCATAATGTATAGCACAGACATTTCCTCGATAAATGGACTTGAACACAATTTTTTTTCAATTTGGGCCATTAGTTCAGGCATTCAACACATAAACTTGGCAGCTTTATGTTATTAGTATAAATTTGATAATATTTACATCCTAAATTTAAAGATAGCTATCTTTATCTATCTCATAGTACAAAAAATACAAACTGCAGTTTGCAACTAAGTTTGAACTAGGTTAAATTAATTTAGTCAAACTTAAAAGCTTTTAGCATGATTCCCTTCGGCGTGAAACTCTGAATTTAACTTAAGTAATATCGCTCAGATCATACGGTACTAACGCTAAACTATCTAGTTCAGCAAATTTAATCGAAATAGCATCTTCTCATTGCAGGTCCGTTACATATAAAGAACACGACTGTTGAACTATCACGTCCTTTATTTAACTCTTAAATATTAAGGAACTTTAATAAATGATTCGTTTTAATTAGATGATTAGTGTCGTGGCGCTACTAACAAATATAATACAATAGTCAACGGAGTGAAACTGTTACCACACACACGAACACATACATGCGCGGCGCGTGCTAACGCCCGCACATGCAGGCACGCAAACACAGGCAGTATGTAAGGGGGAATATGGCAACGTACGCCGTGTCACACGTGATACACATTTATGATTGGACCCAGCTTCGAATAAGTTTGCCGTAGCACAGGGAGCTCTAAAAATACGTCTACCTGAATATTAAAATAATATGTGCGGAGTAAGAGCACTACGTCAGCCTCGGCCCGTGCTTAGTACCGTGAATTGTGTGATAACAAAACAACCCTCTTATTTACAGTAAAAATAAAAAACTTTGACTACAATAGTATAGTAATACTATTGTACACTTCTCTCAAGAAGTAACTTGAATCATTTTATAGGTCAGGTTAACATGACCTGGAATGAGACCAATGGACAAAATGGTTTAGTATCAACAGCTATAATATTCGTAGAAGTTATTACTGCAGTGTACCATTTTAATTTGAACCGTAGACTTAATTGAGTGTATTATTATCATAGTATAATATAATGTCAAATTAACAACACGTCGTTTGGTCACGCAAACGGCTATTTTAGCTCGGTCTTAGGTGGTTTTATACTATATTTATGTATTTATATATCTACGAACACTAAGACGCCCACATAAATCCTTTGAAAATATATTTTTAATTTGGTTCCATTTTTTAAAAGGCCGTGGACCGTGCGATGTTCAGGTTGCATAGGAGTAGTGGTGGCCCAGTGGCCTACGCTGATGAACACTTACCGTAGATTGAACGTATTACGTGGGCATATAAATGGAACCGCGCCAATAAACTAATGCACGTAGGCATTGTTTGTGCCACAATAAGGCTTTTAAAGATCTTGAGGCACTGTCATTATATTAAAATTTTTGAAAAACATAAGCAAATAAATTGTAGACATTGTTTTAACTTGATGGATGATTACGAAATGATTTTCTTGTCTTCAGTAAACGCGACCCAAATAAATTGCCGTGTTCAACTAGCTGAAGTCCTTCAAATTAATCGAAGTTATTTTAAACTTGTAAGTTATTAAATCAACACACGCGTGTCGTGGCCTCTCTTTGGCCTGTATCAAGCACGATCGAGCTCTGTAAATACATATCGAATATGCAGGAGCAGTATTGAACGCCGTGACTATAAATAGAGCTACAAGTATTGACGTAGCTCCGTACCGGCTCATAAGTAATCTCCTGAATCTGTTGATCAATAATAGGAAGATATTTATTTGTAAGCGTTTTGTCTGTTTCTCTAAACAAGGTCTTTTTTAAGGGTTCCATCTGTCTTTGACACAGACCCTATTATTAAAACCTGCTATCTATCACATCTCTTCAATCACAATAGGTATTATAATGTTGAAATGTTCATATATGACTCGATTCCTTGTTTGTGCCCTACCTGTATATACATATTGAAAACAAAGTCCTCAAGGATTGTCCGTGTATATGGCATCGATTTTATCAAAATCTATTAAAGAAACAATTAAAAAGTTATTGTCAAGTCAAAGACAGAACACGTAAGCATTAGCGTAAATTTAGTTTGCCTTCCTTCAGGAACTCGTGCATTCTGGTCCCTCGCTAAGGCTGATTTACTGAACTTTGCTCAGCCATTCCTCCCTTCATTGCACCGGAATGATGAATCGCTGGCCCATGCCGCAAAAGGGAAAATCGAACTTCTGGGCTCTTTTTTTGCGTCGAACTTCTTTTTGGACGATCGGGGAACTCCGCCGCCTACTATCCGCGGTGTGGTCTCTTGATGTCTGATATTATGTTCCGGTAGAGCGCCGTGCGTAGGGATTCACAAGTCGAAAGGACCCGATGGCATCGCTCCGATTGTGCTGCGAAATGTGCTTCGGTATTGGCGCACCTTTTCCGACGATCCTCCATTTACGTCTTCAATTATTATTTACCCACATTCAAATAACGCTTGATTTTAAGAATGAAGTTTTTCTAATTGCTAAACATTTGCTGCGCTCACGTGTAGTGGCGTTATGATATCAAAATAAGAAAATGGCGTGCCATCAACATGCCACGTCATCGTATCAGAGAAAAGTCGAGCCGCGCGGACGCTCAGCTGATACGAGTAAAGCTACGGATTATTAATTAATAATACTAATTTTAGCTACAGGTTATTGTTACTTGATCGTTTTAACTTTGTGAATTGTTGTTACCTCTATGATATTGCACAAAATACTTATTTTTTAAATTATGTTATTTATATTTGAAAATATTTCACATTAATATGGTGTATTATTTAATTTATCAGTATGGTTAAAATTGACTTTAAAACATAGACTTAAATGTTTTGTACATCTATGATAGAGCTACAATTTCACTTTTCCACCTATTATGTTGTTTTATCTCAAGATTGTCAGAAACTTAAACTATTGTGGTACTTTAAACAATTTACACATAAAATCTCAGCGAACAACGCGGTCAAACTGTTTATGGTAAAACATTCAAAATATATATACCAGATCCACATTTACTACGAGAAACCTTTCCGGCTTTTTGTCACTTTTCCTTACTTTTTAATTTCACACGTATAGACAAAATCAATTGATTGAACGACATTGGCTTTATTTATGTAATCGAGTTAGACAGGCACTGATGCTCACACTTGTTACAATTACTAAATTGTAATGTGTGCCTTTTCGTTCGCTGTACTGCACTCGAACGGAGCGATCACGACGAGGGAGATACCTCTCATTCGCATCGCCGTAAAACTATGTGTTCGTGTTTCGTGCGGTTTGTGATACTTCGGTAAAGCACTAGGGAAGTGGGTTAAAGCAGTGTAACTGATCTGCTTAATCTCTAGTTGTGTGAACGTTTATGAGTAGTCACCAACATGTTCAGACTGTTAGTGGTGGGGGTACCTAGTATATACTAGTGCTCAGACCGTAAGTGGTGGGGGTACCTAGTATATACTAGTGCTCAGACTGTTAGTGGTGGGGGTACCTAGTATATACTAGTGCTCAGACTGTTAGTGGTGGGGGTACCTAGTATATACTAGTGCCTTAAAAATACATAGTATATACTAGTGCCATAAAAATACATAGTATGTACTAGTGCCATAAAAATACATAGTATATACTAGTGCCATAAAAATACATAGTATATACTAGTGCCTTAAAAATACATAGTATATACTAGTGCCATAAAAATACATAGTATATACTAGTGCCATAAAAATACATAGTATATACTAGTGCCATAAAAATACATAGTATATACTAGTGCCATAAAAATACACAGTATATACTAGTGCCATAAAAATAATTGAAGTTAGTGACTACAATAACGAGTGCAACACACCAACACTGTTTTTGTTCCTTTCATATAGCTGACGAGGCTATAAATTCCAGTGCTTTTTAATAATTTTGAAGACAACATATTTCATGTTTAAGAGTCATTATGACATGATGCCAACAATTTTTTCATCAAAGGTATATCGGGCAAGTTGTTTTAATAGCCGATAACTGATACCGAACTGTTTATTGTACTTAAAATTCCTAAGCAATTTTCACTTTTGATTCCTGAGAAATGTTCTGATGACTGTCAGAAATAACATAATGTTTTGATGATTTACAATATTTTATGTACTTCAATGATATAAATATAATAATGATTCCCGAGTAAAACACGCTTGAGACACACACACTTTGTGCAATATTAGCGGCACCCCAATGTCAACGCAGTTTTCCCCGCGTAACATGGCAAAATTACATATTATAAACTTCATCCCCTTGATTGCTGTGGTTGGGTTGAGTTTCTAAAAATCCTTTTTTTTGTCGACGCGGAGAAACGTATTTACGCGCCTTTACTGGCCCTGGGTGAGGTCCAGAGGTGTGTGGGACTCGCGACACATGATAGTGCCGAATACCCACAAACACCACCGCGAGTGCCATCAGTGCCGCCCTTTGTGAGGTGCCCCGGAACAACAAATCATCAGAGCTGCTCGACTGCTAGTCAGCCCCTAAGGGACCAACTCCACCTCCAGAGATGGGGTTGCCACGCACTGCAGGACAATCCCACCGATTTTGGGACAATGTAATAGGGTGAGGTTCCCATCCTCGCCCCTTGCCCCGTGCGCAAAAGCGCCACCTCCTGTTGCTCTTTGGTCCCCTCTTCTTATAACAGGGGTACCGAGAGCGTTTCCTCCTCCTGATCTTTAGCCCCCTCCACTTACAAGAGAGGTGCAAAGAACCTCCTCGTTTCAATTAGCTTCACCTGGGTACACTCCAGGCTACTGAGCCCCAAGGCCACGACAAGGCCTGAACCATAGTGGAGAGTTTCTAAAAAAAGAACCAAAAAATCCTTTCTTAGTGCTCACTTACATCATCAAAGGTTACTTACTCTGTACCAGGTGTAAACCTCCTTCTGACGCAGTCTGTTATAAAAGGCTGTATTCGTAAATGTAACAACGCCCCTCGCATACACTGAAGTTCCCGCGTGGTGTATTGTCAGCAACATGACGTCACTAACGAACATTCTTCGTTTTTTATTTTGTATAATCTCTACTGTTTTAGAGCACTTTTCATGTGGCGATTCTAACGGTCCTAGGAGGGTTCAGAAGTGACGTATAACTTTTCGGTATGCTATAAAATAAAACTGACCCTATGGGATTACTTTCTGGAACAGGGTAGCGCAGTTCAGTGGAACAGTTAAGTCGGTTAGCGAAGCAATTCTCGGTTATCACCACTGCGTGCGCAGTGCCCATATTTGGGTAAGTGGTAGGTAAAAGGTAAGTAAACCATACAGTTTATTAACACATGTTATATGTGCTAACCGGATTGGGTTACTGGTATAGTAATGTATTAATAAATACTTGTATAACCATGGAGATGAATGCAGCGAGTGGTTTCCAAATAGTGGATATTTATGATTTTTACTTCCACGCTTTCGGTAGCCGCAACAAACCTTCTCTAATTATATGAATCGGCTTTCGGCCCCATAGACCACTATCTGAGTGTGAGTGTCAAGCATATTTTGTAACATTACTTCATATAGCTACTATGACAGTTCCGCAACTGGGAGGCCGGGAGCCCAAGATACAGATCTTGTTTGGGTTCTCTGTACACTATTTGGATATTATTTACTTGTGGGAGAAAATTAATAAATATGATCCCTGGTGACTGACGGACAGAGGGATGGACAGGCAGACAGCGGAGTCTTAGTAACAGGGTACGTTTCTCAACCCGTCGGATCGGAAAAGCCACACAGGCACAAACATATGTTGCTTGTTTGAATATGGGAATTTCATATAACTTATTTATGTTGTAATGTGTGGTAACACACTTTAACATGACTACCCATATTCTGCATGACATGACTTAGGGAACATTCCAACACCAATCGTTGAAAACAAAATGGAACCACTGCAGTAGGAGATTATAAAAGACGATAAAATATTATAATAATTATGAAATTCGGCTTGTATTAAAGTCTGGTGCGCAACGAGTGAATTGCAGACGTCTGCGTGTCCTCGGGGTTATGTTGACTTGTATGGGCGGCGGCGCATCTCCAAGTGATACGACTGGTCGTCAGTCAAATGAAGATGAGTTGTGTGTCGTATCCATAAACAAATATTAATAACGTATTAAGGCTCTGTCTTCTGAACATTAACTTGTAAATGTTCCGGCCAGTATATGCCCGTCACCATCATGATCGGTACCAGCCTCCGTTGGAGCGCCGCTGGCCGCGGGCCTCTCGGTGCTCGCTCACCTCTGGAAAAACAAATTATTTGTTTTAGCGCTAAATATTTTAGTTGTATATTTTCATGCAAAAATAATTCTTGTCGTTTCGGATGAAGTGTAATAAATGGAGTTTTATAGGTGCGTCATACGAAAGAAGAATAAATTATAATATAATTGCTAACGTGTCGCGCATGATGAATATATTAACAAAAGTGGAAACAGCTATTTACCAAAATTAAATGCAATAGACACGTTCCAATTTGTGCCAGGGGAGTCTTGCTCTTCCTTATCGCTATTTATTAATTATGAGAACTATAACTTTTAATAATATAGCACAAACAAACAATCGGAGCGACTACAGACGTAAGCATTCGCATATGCAGTTGTATTGCTTTCAGCCCATCACCCCCCCTAAACGGCTCCAGCATCTCATAAGTAACACGAAACGTGACATCATAGCCATAGTGTATAAGACGGTACACGAGAGCTCGGTCACGATGACCCAATTCTGTAACGAAGTGCTTAGTTTATATGTGTGTATGTGCGTATATATATATATATATATATATATATATATATATATATATAACAGATACGACCGGCTGGCGCAGTTGGAAACGTGGTGGTTAGTCCGTGGGATGTGCCAGAGGGCACGGGTTTGAACCTTAAATATATTTCCGTTGTCTAGTACCTGTAACACAAGACCTTAAGATATTAGCACTCATTAGGACTCAGATCAGGATTGAGAAATAAAATACAATTTTATACATACGTGGACATAAAATAAACTGTGTATTTGTGTTTACACGAAACAAAAATATAAAAGATACTTAATTAACTGTCGATTGTTGATAATTACATGATCACCCTCGGAAGAATCGGAGTTATCTGGTGAAGATTTTCGCTTTAACAAATCTAGTGTAAGGGCCGGAGCCATCTGCAGAAAGGAGCTCATAGACTGCAAATTGTTACAAAATCTACAGTCTTTCTCTCTCTCTCTTTCCATTTTAACTAACATTAAGCATAATTAAATCAAAATTAAACATTACGCCTCAAGACAGCAAGGTACGTCAGGTAATTTTGTGTTAGTTATAATTAATGAGTATTTTAAATAGCTTATGACACATGAACATCTGACTTCTCAGTCCACGGTTGACCACGGTTGCTGTAAGCCGCGATAAGATTGGTTAAAATAGTTGCATTGTACCCGTGAAAATAAACTTTTAACAGTCATGTAATATTAGGGCACCAATAAGTATTTTTAATATTCATTATATATCTAAAAGATTTCCATAATATACATATTTGCACAACTTTTTAAAATATTACCACCGTTAAATATAGAAAAGTTTTGTATGTGAAAACTTCGGCTATTTCAGTTTGAATAAAAAAAATATCTTTAACCATCCATCTAGCCTAACGTTAAGTCTAGCGTCCCGAAATAAATATACGGTGATGTAATACGGTGAATAAACATAAATTTATTTCAAAGTGCAATCCGGTACAGAGGTAAAAATTTGTTAAACTTGTAGTACATTTCGCCAAAAAATAACCCGTGGAGCGGCGAATTCACGACAGATCGCTGTTTGTCTACCTAGACTTCTCAATTTTCAACCAGCTGAACGAGTTAAAATCACAAACAGTAAACGTCCAAAATTGTAAGTCTATTATCAAAATACTACTGTAAACAAAGGGCGAAGAAAATTGAGAAAAGTTCGCCAGGAGTCGTCAGGAGAGCCGCACTCAGTGCAGTGGCAGCTGTCGGCGCGATCGCACGTCGCCATGCGAGCGCTGCTGCTCATATACTTCTTGACGTTAGTGCGCTGCGATTCGAGGAGTGAAGTGAAACACCTGAGGCACACGCGGACGCTGATCCGGCACGGCCGGTCCAGGGCACACTTCACGAGGCTGCATAACCGGCCGCGGGACCTGGTCCCGCAGCTCATAGAGGCGGAGACCAGCAGCCAATTGGGTACTTATCAACAAGTTTAGAATTAAGTGTGGACTGCCACAGTGTAACAGTCATCGTATTAAACTTACAGATAAAAATATGAATTAAGGTAAAAATAAGAAAAGTTTAATAAAGTAGAAATTGGAAATATTAGTGATTACTTTAATAAGCTGCCATGTAAAAGTAATCTTACTCTCGCTCACATGATATACGCATCAAGTGTCATTTCAGCTATGCATTCGCGTTTCGTGCGGTTTGTGAGTTTACCTGTTCCATCATATCTGCACAACAATCAAACATGTGTAGGCTCCCACTGCAAGGGGGAGGACGCGCTCTAAACATATTTTATTATTTTTACATTTACATTGTTATACACTTAATCTTATTGCATGTTTATTATTGGTTTATAAGATTTAGAATTATTAGAGTAGACGTAAAGGGTTTTGATATACTCGTTTATTTAGGGAGATTTTGTCTCATTTCACAATTAAATCTTTAATAAAAAAAAATGATACAAAAATTATGAAACTAGATAAAAAAATTGTGTAGCTATGTGTAAATGTTGAGTACAAGCAGCGACTGTTATAGATATCATCGGAAGAGTTGTAGTGAGTGCTGAGAGGTGAGCTTTAAAAGTTGTAATGAGTGCTGAGAGGTGAGCTTATAAAAGTTGTAATGAGTGCTGAGAGGTGAACT
>JAFELO010000116.1:845256-894877 GCA_017140195.1 Eumaeus atala
TTATAAAAGTTGTAATGAGTGCTGAGAGGTGAGCTTATAAAAGTTGTAATGAGTGCTGAGAGGTGAACTTATAAAAGTTGTAATGAGTGCTGAGAGGTGAGCTTATAAAAGTTGTGATGAGTGCTGAGAGGTGAGCTTATAAAAGTTGTAATGAGTGCTGAGAGGTGAGCTTATAAAAGCTGATGATGATGATCGTGATGATAAAACATGCCACGCTAAAGTTACACCGGGGGAGCTCGTCTTTTGCCACGAACCGAGTTACTTCTGATCGCCTCAATCACAAGTTGGTGCAGTTTCATTGTTATGGGTATCATAACACTATTCTGTAGTGGTATCTGAGTGCACTTAGTAATGCTCTGTTTAAGTTTGTTAGTAGCCAGTGACCCATTGGGGGAGGGGGAGGAAGATAACGCATCATCATAGTAATTGTGTGGATGGTCTTAGGCGTCGGTAGTCGTAAAAAGGCTCCGATTTCTCGTTTGCCCCCAATTCTATAGAAAAAGTAGGGCGTGTCAGGATATGTTTTAGTAAGAGGTGTGCTATTGCTGAATAGCGACTTATGCTGGCACGACACGTCAAGGTATATTCTACCGGCGTTCAAACGGTGGGAATGCTGCCGTCCTTATCGAGAATTCTTAGGGCCCCTGAGAGCAGAGCAGATGCGTCGCTCTCTATCTCTGGAAACACGGACGCTGATGGGCGTGAGCAGGAGTCACTACATTATCACCATCATTAAAATCATGTTTCATCGATCCGTTGGCGGGCAGTCGTCACGCCTGTCGTGCTACGAGAGTTCCTTCGCGGGCCGCTATATAATAAACAAATGTTACTAATAACTACTGTGGAAAACCACTCTATCCCACCAATAGGCCAGCCAATAATAATATCTGTGGACTTATCACACCACGTTGGCCTAGTCCTGTGGTCAGTACCGTAAGGACCTGCTTAACAGGTGCTACACAGCGGACATATATATTTAATATTGTTATAAATTTAAGAAAGTATATATTTTAGGTTTTTATTACATAAATACATATAATACATGGATAAACATCCATGACCTAAACGGGATTCGAATCAGCGACCTCTGGAGTAACACGCGATCTGACCGCCACGTGACCAACTGATCCATCGAGAGTCGTATTATCTAATAAAGTCTGATAAAGTTTTAAAAAAGAACCCTGAAAAGTGTGGAGATCGGGTCTCCGGAGATGTTAAGGTGTAGTACTATTGGTGCTGGTGCTGATGCTGGTGCTGGTGCTGGTGTTGACGCTGGCACTGGCACTGGCGCTGGCGCTGGCGCTGGCGCTGGCGCTGCCGCTGGTACTGGTGCTGGCGCCGGCGCCGGCGCCAGTGCTGGTGCTGATGCTGGTGCTGGCGCTGGTGCTGGTACATTTAGTGCGTCCGGTAAAGGTTGATGTTCACTATCGTGGACGAGGAGAGGGCATGACTTGCATTTGCCGGGGTATACGAGGTAGTCTCCGCTTTATGTCAGTGGACGGCATCACTCACCGTTATGTTCACTAACGTGGACGAGGAGACGGCATGACTTGCATTTGCCGGGGTATACGAGGTAGTCTCCGCTTTATGTCAGTGGACGGCATCACTCACCGTTATGTTCACTAACGTGGACGAGGAGACGGCATGACTTGCATTTGCAGGGGTATACGAGGTATTCTCCGCTGTATGTCAGTGGACGGCATCACTCACCGTTATGTTAACTAATTGGTCGTTTACATCAATGCAATAAAAAGTAATGGCAGGGAACAGTCGTTTTAGTAACTATTACCTCCGTGTATGAGACAATGAAGGATTGAATTTTTTTAGCTCCCGTTTGCACTAAGCACTATACATGCAGTTTAAAAAGTTCGGTGGTTAAACAAATCAGTCAGTACATTAATAACATTTTGAGTGATTAATGATCTTGATACGGTTACGAAAAATATCTGAATGCTATCACCGATTTCTGTATATAACAGAAAATATCCCTTTATAGGAATAAAAGGAATATCCGTAAGTAAAGCATTTCACCGCGAAAAAACAGTATAAAAAGCTATCTTGTGTATCCTTTGATAGACCCCGTTTGCAATAACGCCGCTGATATTAAAAACAACACGAAAATAACTTACGCTTTAACTCAAAGAGCTGATACTAACATTAGTCTGTACATCAATCGGCAGGCTGTGATTATAATATAGGATATACATATTATTATACAATCTTACGCCATGGTATAAATATTAACATAATATAGAATATAAATATGATATGATAGGATAGGGCAAAGGAGGTTTTTCCTCCTTCTCTCCACTGAAATGAGCCTCCGCGTTCTTACAAACTGCACGAAACGCAAACGTAAGAGCATCTTTTGAAAACAAGTAACATTATTTTAACAGGATTTCTGTATAGTATATTGTTTTGTGTTAATATTTTGTTCAAGTTTCTTCATTTATCCCTGAAAATATGCGTATTACGTGCTCCGTCGGCGCCCATCCACTCGCCGCTGCTTAACGTAAGCCTGTTCAAGTGATAAGAGGGCTGACGGCTATCAGCAATAACAATTGAAACCGTAACGAAGCGAATCCAACACGTATATGAAGCTTGCAGTGCCCGCAGTTACACCCGCATGAAATATCTAGGAAACCATTTCTTTTTTTTTACAGATACTACTTTTATCCCGAAGAAATGAATTGTGGATAAGAGTATTCTTGTGTTAGCCTAGATGATAATATACGGGTTATCCCAAGAGGAATAAATGAACTGGAAGTGGTGTATAGAGGGGACTTTAATTTATCTACACTAAAATTTATTGTCCTCAGTCTTGTACTTTTAAAGTGTCGTTCAAAAAATATAATGTGGTCACGAAATATATGTCTTTACAATAGTTTGAAAATTTAGTATTTTAGGTAGATAATAATCACATCTATGGGGTGAGGATTTCCGGTAGATCCAATCATCACGGGACATTACCTATAAATACAAATAATTCCAATCGGTTCATTAGATTTCTCACAAAATAATAACAAACATAAATACAAACTTTCAGATTTATTACTAGCATTTAAACATACAGACTATAAGGCCAGCCTTCAAATTAGTACTAGTATGAAGTTGAATAAATGCTTGTGACGTATATCATCTGCTACGATAACGTAGCATTGCTACAGGTCTCTACGGGTGCTGTAACCAACTGGTTTGTCATGCGTGAGCTAATGCATAATAAAAAATGAAAATTTGAATCATAAAGAATGCTATGCATGAGTCGGACTCACATATGAGGTACACGACGTTTGAGCATTGTACCTTTTTAAATGCCTGTCCATCCATCCGTCTGCCCATGATTGCACGTGCATTTACGAGTACATAAAATGTCCCAAAAGTCAACATCCAACCGAAAATCCGGGATAGGCTAAGTTATGTTGGTTCTTATAAAAATAAAAAAAAAAATCTACCCATAGCAAGCTTGCATAATACTCTCCATATTGTTTTTCCTCCTTGCTAATAATTCACTAAAATTATCCCTCGAGCATCCCACAAAACAGTCGCCATCACTTTGCCGGCCGACAAAACTGTTTTTGCTTTCTTAGGCGCAGGTTTTCCGCTCTCGATTCACTGCTTAGATTGTTCTTTTGTCTCAGGAGTATAATGATGCACCCATGTCTCATCTACTGCCACATAACGCCGCTCGTTAGTATCACGCTTGAAAAGCGCCAAACACACCGACGAATCGTCCACTCGACGTTGCTTTTGGTTAACAGTGAGGAAGCATGGCGCCCATATCGCGCTAAGCTTTTCATTCTCAAATGCTGGTGTAAAATGTTAAAAACGCGTTCAGAGGAAATGTCCGGACTTCATTTGGACGTCCAGACCTGTTGGTGTCTTCGCAGCTCTGTCTCCCACGTTTAAAATCAGTTACCCAATATTAATTTATCACCTCACAGAATTTCGTTTCTTTCCATTATTGAGAAAATTTACGTCGGAGAAAGTTTATATTTGGTGTTATATATTCGGAAAGATAACAGAATATAATGTAATAAATTTTATTGCCTATTTTTTTTTAGTTCGTCGTTTCGGCCAGTTATCTATCAGCCCTAGTATCAAAGTCAGGAGTTTATACATTTGACGTTTCATTGACAGGTCTAAAGATCGAAATTTTAATGATAATTTATATATTATAAAACGTTCTTTTATTGAAGTCTTATTTACTTTTTTCTATTTTTATACATTTAATGTTAAATATATAAAAATATTCCTGCTTGTGTGGTATGTAAATGTACCTGACGTATGCATAATGAAAATGTTCAATAATCAGGCTACGGGCGCATAATTATGAAATGTTAAAATTTGTATATCAAGATATACTAAAACGAGCCACGCTGAGCCTCAGCGCTGACAAACAACGCGCTGAGCTATGAGCGCTGACGGTGAGCGTGTGACTAAAACCAGCCTAAGTCAGCATCGACATAAAATTAATTTTATAACTTTGTACGTCTATAAGGCGTGCAACTAAATTAGAATTTTAATTATTAGACGCTTGACAATAACTTAAAAGGTAGCAATAATTCACAATTTCTTCAATATTTATAATATAATATACCTTGTCTTGATTAAACTATAGAGACATGACAAGTTTTGATACAACTGCCTTAAAATAGAATTAAAACGTATGTCATGAACTTTGACAAAAGCGTTTTGTTTCGGTATCGATTTCAAATCACTACTGGTTGACACTCATTTTGCTATCAATACGTTAAATCGGACCCTGCAATTAATCCTATTTGTGGAATGTTAAATATAGTTAGGAATTAAAAGATCACTAGTATAAGCTGAATGCTTGTTGCTGTTCATGTGGCATCGCAAATGTTTCGAGAAGTTTTATATATTTAACGCCGGTAAAGTGCAATTAGCTATCGCACAGGAAACTTCCGTTGCCAATGAATAGAAAATGGCTGAATAAAATGTGTCCGGTCTGTAAATACCTTTTAACTTTTCAATCTATTGAATTGTTTTTATATGCACGCCAATAACATAGTTAATACATCAGGTATTACATGTTAAAAGTGCTGACTAATACATACATTACTGTATAAGTATCGCGAGTGGACATAAAGATAGAGAGAGAGAGAAAAAGGAGAGGAGGAGCAGGAGGAGAGAAGAACCCCGCACTCTAACATACCTAGAAGTACGAAGATGCTAAATATAATTAAAATCAATATTGTAAAGTGCAGTAAGTTTTGTGGCTGGTTAATGGTATGTTTGAGAGCGAACTTGATTTCCTAAAATAAACTGGAACGCTCTCATTGTGACGAGGCAAAACGGTTCCCATGACATTTTTAGGACTAGATTAATATTTTGATTGCTATTCTGTATAGTTAATGAAGAATAGTACTACGAATCGATTAGAGCCTTGAATAAAACCTAAAAATGTAGCCTTGAATAAACCCATTTATAGTAATTTAGTAACAATAAATGAGAAATGTATCATTTACCAGAAATATATTCAGTACATACACTTAAAATATATACAAGTATAACTCCGAAGTTCGGTTGATTTACAGATATACCTTTGTAAAGCAATGGCCATAGTGAACACTCGACGTGCGGTCGTTTGTTGGGTTTTCATTATATCTATTCTTTCAATTTCATTTTGTGTTTACTATTAGTACTAAGTGCACGAAGGCGAAAGGCGGGTAATAAATAAAATTTTACGAACAATGTGGGCCCTTACAGCTCCTTTTTTTTGTTGACGCGAGGAAATGCATTTAGACGTGGGGTCCATGGGTGTGTGGGACTCGCGGCACATGATAGTGCCGAATACCCACAAAAACCACCGCGAGTGCCAACAGTGCCGTCCTTGGTGAGGTGTCCCGGAACAACAATGATCAGTGCACCTCGACGGCTAGTCAGCTCCCTAACCATTTTGGTCGTAGGGGCTCACTTTTAGGGGATATTGTGTCTATATTTTGTAAATGTACTGGTGGTGCCACCTATAAGGTTTTGCACAAAGTTCACATGGGTGAAGCAGCGAACTAATTACGAAGCAGAAATCACCTCGTACAATGTGCATTTCGGGATAAAATGAGTTAGTCATTTAGGGTACATGTAAGGCTAAAAGTGGCAAACAAACAATATAAGAAAATATAGCATAATATTTTTTTCGCTGATAAAATGTATCAGACTGTGACAGCCATGGATACGTAGCTCTCGAATCACACGGACCTCAGTGCTGATGTGTGCATCTCGTGCCGCTCAGTGACGAAAGTTCGAGAAGCCCGATGGCATTCTACCGCACTATACCGTAACGACACGACCCAACTTCTGGTACACATAAACAGTTGCGTTCAATTATTATTCATTTGACTTTATTTTATTTAAAAAACATTGTTTTAAATTGGCAACCACAGTCTGAATTTAATAATAAACACCTTTATGTAGTAATTAAACACAAATAATGCCGCCTGACGAATGACGTTGTCATAATTGTACGTCAAGTCAGATTCGGCTCGTGTCTGTGGTGTCGGCGCGCTGATAAACCTTCGTAGGCACTTGTGTTAATTAATTTGCAGAGCTCGGTATGCGAGTGTGAAAATATGCACAATAAATGGTATTTTTAATGTGTTTTCTTAGAGACTTCCATGTCTGTTTTTCATGTGCCACGATGAACTAAAGACTATTGACATTGGCGCTATATATGAGCTCTAAAGAGGATTGAATGTAGTTATTCGTTTTTTTAAATCTATTTACAATTGGCGATTCTTCGTATACTTTCGTTTACTTTGCCAAGAAGCTACACTACATTATCGCAACATTTGAATACTTGAATTTTTTCCTTAAATTTTTTCGGGAATCTAACATTCGATTCTGACGTAATGACGCCATCATCATTTACCTCGAAATTGTACCATAAAATATCTTAAGGTGATCACGTTATAACCATTGTAATGGCAGCGTTGCATTAAAAATATAAAATAAAAAATTAACAAACAAAAATAAAACTCAAATTTCAAGAAAAATGCAATGTCAATGGGTACATAATATTTTCAATTGTTACAAAACTCGGCTAACACGAGTTTTGAAGAACGGCCAACGTCGAATTGCTTGCAGTAACTAACAAATATTTTGTTCCAATTTATAAATACAACTGTTCACACCAACCGACACACGATTAATTTTCATTTCATAGCGAATTTAAAACACTGGAATTAACTTTACAGTTGTTGATGTTTGATAAAACGGGAAACCAAGACGTTGACAATCTAAAAACTGTTGCAAACAAAATAAATGTTAATAACATTATATACAACCAATTTCTTTCTTTTTGTGCTTACCAATATATGCAATAACTAGGGTAAACAAGTCTACGAGAATCTACTGCGTATTAAATATTTCTTATATGGAGGGGTAACGAGCAGATGATTTTGGGCGTTCCTATTCGTAAAAGAAACCCTTTTATGAATACGGACGCCCGTCAACATTTACGTAATTATGAAAATTATATATTCGAGTTGTGTAATGCCGCGGCTCCTGTCGCTTGACTGTAACTGCTGTAAAGCGGACGGATTTAAAGCTGTAATACTAAAAGCTCTAATCAATTCACCTCATCCGCTAAGTCTGTCTAAACCTTATCCGCTAAGTCTGTCTAAACCTCATCCGCTAAGTGTGTCTAAACCTTATCCGCTAAGTCTGTCTAAGCCAAAAACTAAGATCAATCAATGCCGAAAGTATTTGGGAAACTATCTGAGTGAGGAGAAGTTGTTAAGTTTGAATAAGGAAAACAAACGAAACTAAAATAAACATTGATACAGCTAATGTTCTAATTCGTTAGAGCTAATCTGTTAAACTTAGATTTCCAGTTTACGAGGACTACCATGTGCTGGAAAACTGCAAATTCTATATTTTATTGATTACGCTAGACCTATTACGCATGGGATCGGCGATCTTTATTATTTCTTTTTTATTTAAATATGATGGTAATGATGTGATGCAATAAGCTGGTAACTTTGTGAAAATTTATGTTAAATTCTATAAAATGATTTAACAATAAGTGTAAGGGGCATTAGGGGTGAAGTGACTATAGACGTTTATTAAAATTTAGAATATATTTATTCATTTGGTCTTTTTACATTCACAAGCCAGGACAGACTTAAAATAGTACAGGAACAACAATGGAATTAATACAGTTTTTGTTATTGGTTAGTATAAAGTGAGGGTATGAAGTGTGAAGTGTGAAGTGTGAAGTGTGAAGTGTGAAGTGTGAAGTGAAGTCTCATCTGGCAGCTGTCCGAGGCTCCGGCTGCAACTTGGATGATCCTTTGTCTATATGAGTATTTTTTGTTTTCCTTCATTGTGTTGATTGTCCTTCATTCCTTACATTCAATATATTTTAATAATATAGTGTTTAATAGAAAGCAAAATAAAAAGTTAAAAGGAATAGAACTCTGAAAAGGAACACACAACCAATCAGATTGACATTCTCTTGGCTGCATGAGCCAACTAAAATCAACCGTACGTCATCATATATACTGTTACAATTACAGAGAATTTAAGATCAAAACAACAATGAAACATGGCAAGAAATCATCAACTCAGCCCTTTAATGAAATATTAAAACGTGCATTGTGACACGAATATGTAGGTTCCCGGCTGAAGAGAAAAACTATTTAATTATAGTTTGGCGATGGCAGATAGCGCCAGCCAACGCAATTATATCCATCCTCGCCATCGCCAAAAGGAAAAAGAGTCACATTTCCTCAACACAGAGAACATTAAGCCTTACAGTCCAAGATGACAGATACACATTTTTATAAAATATTTAAGTTTTAAAACATAATTGTTACAACTATAAAATTGTTTTAAATGAAATGTAAGAAATTATAAAACATTTTTTTTTCCTAAACAATATTTTTTTTTACTTTATTGGAAACATACGGTTTTACCTCAGACACAACAACAGCTTAAATAATAAAAAAATTGTAAACAACAATAGCCAAAATAAAAAGTGTAAAGTCATTAAATTAGGTTCTTTTTTTTAATATCTCCGTGGCGTATAGTAGCTTAGACAGTTCTAGCTTTGTTCCCTCGGGCTCCCCTCCGACCATATCAACGGGTTGAAACTGGATGCCACTGACGACCCTGGGGATACAGGAGTAGCAGTGGTGGGAAAGAGCGATGGGCCAGGCCCGTTAAAATACCGAATGATATATGTAGAAAATGTATAATACGATAAAGTAGTTTAATTGATATAGTTGTAAAGTTTACTTTCAAAAGTAAAACTTCGGCGAAATACTCTTATTCGATGCACCAGTTTATGCAATAGGAACTAGGCATATACATTTGTGACGAATACAAATTAATAGTTAGCCTTCTTTTTTAACAGGATAAGGGGCAAACGAGAACTTGGTAGGTAACAACCGCCGCCCATGACCCGAGGTTGAAGTTGAAAACCCCATATCGTATCGGTTCGGAAATAGCGGCGGTGGCAGCTGGTTCCACATCGAAGTTGTGCAGGGTAGGAAATTGCACTTGAAACGCACAGATTTAGACTTTGGGACATCAAGGTGGCGACGGTGGAACTTAGAGTTGTTCCGTGATGTCCGAGAGTGGAATTCCGCTGCTGGTATCAATCCGAACAACTCCTCGGGACACTCCGCATTGTAGATACGGTGGAAGATGCAGAGCGAGCAAACATCTCTTCGTAATGCCAAGGGATCAAGCCACACGGAAACAACCTGGTCGTCAACGATTCGAGCCGCTCCAAGTTGAATACGGTCAAATGGGGCGAGTTGATAGTTGGGGGCACCAGCCCTCTTGGAGGCTAATTTAGCCTTCGCCTCCAAATGACCGCGGAATTGAACGTTGCTCAATATGTTGTCTCCAAGAATCCCGATACTAGTTGAGGCCTTTAAGGGGTATTTTCGAAGCGAGGAGATACGGAGGGGGTTTTCTTAGCGGTAAACGCGCAAAGTTGTGTCTTTTTGGGGTTAAATTGGACATGATGCAAAACAATGCAGATATACTTATTTAGTAATTTGAAAAGGTTTTTGATGATGCGAACATTCATTGTCTTCGCCTACACGAACTACATTGTGCTGATCTCTATAGAAGTGCTATTTTTAGGCTGCGCTGCAATGCAAGTCACTACCCTCAGTACAACGATATAAATGTTCCCTAGTTCTACATCACAATAATGGACTAATTAAAATATAGACAACTCTTTTCCTTACAAGGTATTCACCCCCTAGAACCACAAGTTGTCGTGGTGGCTTGCCGACTACAACACTATTCGACCAAATGTTAGTAAGAAAATGTCTATCTACAATGGTTTCGAAAACTGGCTGGGCTCTGAACATGAATACCAGCGATAGCGCTAACTCGAATTAGTGTATCGTTTAGTATGCTGGCGTCTGAAAACGGCATCTCGCGTCCGATGTCAAAAAATTTAAACTCTTCTGCTGTCTTCACGGCCTTGTGGTAGATGCGATTGCTCAGTATATGAGTCTATCAAAAGAGGTGTTTCAAGAAACTGGTTTCTAACCACTAGACAGGATTCATCAGCAGTCGCTCCTTCAACTGTCAAGTTTATTCAAATACTGCCAACAATATGAACTATGTCATTGCCGAATCCCTTCAACCCGATTGATTGATTGATTGTTATATGTAATCCTAAACGATATGTAAAAGACAGTTTAATTAAACATACCCTACTACCGAAATCTATGAATCTCTCTACTGATATGTCGTTCACCAGAGTCTCCTTGGAGAATTTAGAACTAGAAGGTGGAATTGAGACACATATAAGCATCGTATTGGGGTCTCCCAAGAAACTTCTTTTTAATGGAAAAAAGTGTTGTCTGTGTTATGTCCTAATTCATTACAAGTATTGCATCTAAAAATAAATTTGGGTCACTTTAGAAATGGATGCCCCTTTTTCCTACAATTATAGCAGCACAAATCATTACCCGTAGCTCATTTGCCGGATTTACTACACTATGCATAATTGTTAGATGAACTGAAGTCCTTTCCTAGCTTACATTTATAGGTTAGTTTAGCAAAACAATGTGTAAACTCCTTATTACTCATTAGAATTAAACAGCGTAATTATATTATTACTATTTTCACATATAATTTTTATGTGTTGATTAAATGTTAACGCCGAACCAAACATTAAACCTAAGTCACGTACGCTTCCTACTCTCGACAAAGCTTAGCCGCCGGCGGTGTACCTGTAAGATATCGTGGAGCGGGGCCGTGTCTATATGTCATATTTCACATTTAGACGTATTAAATGATCATTGATTGTCTTGGCTCCCGGTACATACATTAAATATATCATTTTGAAGTATACCACTGTCAGGTACAGGACAGTGCGCTGTCTTCAATTTAGAATAGTAGTTTGAGATCGTCAGCAAACATAAGACATCTGACATCTAGTTTCTTTAGTACACCCGGGAGGTTGTTAATCATAATTAAAAATTAGGTCGGACCTAAAGTACTGTCCTGGCTTATACCAGAATCTATAAAAATGGATGAAACCGAAAACGTCCCAATTGTATATATTGAACGTGGCCTGTAACATAATTAGCAAAATATTTTAATAAGGCTGGTATACAACCTAACTTAGAAAACTTTTTCGACAGAACATCGTTACTTATGAGGTCAAATGTTTTTAAAATCAATGTAGGTGACGTCAACTTGTTTCCTTAACAAAGCTTGATAATATTGCTATAGATCTATAGTTGCATATCTTAGACACATCACCACTCTTGGGAATTGGTGTAACTCGCGACAATTTCCATATTGCCGGATACCTTCAGATTAACATGACAGATTATAGACAAAGTGAAGAGGCTTCCAGAAAACAGAATGAAATCGTGTATCCTTTATTTTTGTAAATCAATGGACTGTCATCAGTTCTGCTTCCTCACTCGCGTTGCCGTCCAGACTGCACATACCTACCGTACGTTTGTTAGTCACGGGATGCTGGCGTGAACATACGGACTGCGAGTTCTGCTTCCTCACGCGCGTCGCCGTCCAGACTGCACATACCTACCGTACGTTTGTTAGTCACGGGATGCTGGCGTGAACATACGGACTTCGAGTTCTGCCTCCTTACGCGTGTCGCCGCCCAGACTGCACATACCTACCGTACGTTTGTTAGTCACGGGATGCTGGCGTGAACACACGGACTGCGAGTTCTGCTTCCTCACGCGCGTCGCCGTCCAGACTGCACATACCTACCGTACGTTTGTTTTTCCAAAATATATATTCTTTCCTTTATATTATTCATTAAGGTTTAAAAGAAAATGTGATTGGCGATTCGATGAGAAATGTTCTTTGACATTTCGTAGCCCCTAAACATTTTGCTTGGGAGCGCGTGTGAACATCACGTAGACCGTCTACGAGGGCTTTTTAATTTAATCATGTGAACATTAGGGCGTCACAGCGGTGTGGGCAAAGTGGGACGAGTTACCTACGAGCAAAGATCTGTCGTGAATGTGCATCAGTTACAGAATTTGACGCGTAAGTGCATTCTTAGCATGCGTAAGTCAACAAGAAGAACAAAACTACAGTTTTGTTCTTCTTGTTGATAACTTGTTAAATACTGATGTGAAATTCATATCTTGTACTGGACGAGAGATAAAATCTTTTTTTCCATCATAAATGTTTTTAGCTAGGGTGCCATTGCTGCGTTGGACCGGATTGGGTAAGCATGCCCAGAGCATCTCTCGTTCATGCGATACCGCACTACCCTGCCGAGGTGTCCGTCAGAACAATTCGTGAGATTATTCATTGATGACATAAATAATATGTTTACAATTACGATAAAACGACCTTTACGAATTTCATTGCGGTTTATTCAATTATTTAACTAGCCCGACGTTTAGAAGCCTTACAGGACCATGGTTACGGGTGGACTGGATGTCACAAGTTACTAATAGTACCCGAAGAATCATAATTATTTTGTTGTTCTGGGTAACCAAACATCACTTATTATATCTTGCTGTCTTGTGGTGTTATGTTTAATTTTTGATTAGATTATGTTCATCACTGGGTCCCATTGGATCCGCTGGGTATCATTTACAACAACACCTTCAGATAAACAAACACTTCGGCGAACCACTTGTGATCTGTTTCAATTTTATAAATTCAATCAATGGTTATCACTTCTACTTAATTAAGGCCTAGTTTCACTTTACACGTTTTTCTGTTTAACATAAATACTGTACATTATAGTTAATTGCGGTTCACATTCACATTGGGGCCTGTAGTCTGTACACATCCCAGAAGATTTGCAGCCAATTAAATATAGTGTAACAGCCAGTTTGAATCTGTGTGCTCGCAGATAAAGCAGCGACGGTGTTTAATGTCAGCTATAAAAATTACTATCCCCTATGTATTCACAGATAAATTTTCGATGGGTTTAATCTCTACACGCCTATAGTGTGGCTCGAGGTTGTGATAAAAACACGAGTAAAAATTTACTATTACCTCAATACATGTTAGTTGCGTATGTCACATATTGACGGATAGTGTCCTTGTGGACGACATTTCCTCATCATGACGGCTGAAGTAACAAACAAATTTTTGAAATGTTCTGTCTGTCATGTGAAGCACATATTATGACAAGGGCTCCTGTGAAGATAAACAAACTCTACCTAATTCTTTACGGACGATAACATTTTGTGTGATAACGGTTTTTATTGTCTTGGTGTAGGATGATAATTGGTCTATAAACCAATCGTCCGGTGGAGTGAAATTGACATCTTGTTGCGCTCTCTCGCTCGAGGTTCCGCCCATTGATGAGAGTACTATTAATCGGAACGTTACTTTGACGTCACACTTTTTCGTGGATGTAGCTAGCACCATTAATTTGCAATAAGTTATCAAGTCAATAATCCCTATAGGCTTGTGATAATCCCTTTAAGTAATACCAGTACGCAGAGCACCAACGGATAGTGTGAAATAGAACAATTTGTGTGCTTTCCACTGATAGTCATTTGCTCTAGGTGTAGGTCTAATAACACAATGTTAAATTGATTTCGCATATCGGAAGACACTGGTAAATTGGATTATAAGGCACATTTGTCGCTCCCCTGTTCAATATTCCTCCTACACGTGTAAGACGCGGCACCCATATCCGCCTGCCTGGAATCGATCACACGTTTCATAAAATAAATTACCGTAGGAGGGCCGGGATGTTGAAGGTTATTCTTCTTGTTTGCAACGACAATTCGAAATTAAAAAAAAGTATTGTAGGATAAATCTTTTGCATTTTCATAGCGAGTTTCTCATGAGTACTATTTGATCTTAAACGGAGATCGCTTAAACAAAAGACGGAAATCAAAAAGTACTTATATTTATAAACAAATTGTGAAGTTTTTTTATGAAAATATCGCTTATATTTTTTTAGACCTCGTTATTAATTACGACTTGCAGGTCTTAATACATTTCAACCGCTCTTTTGATTTATAATGAAATACTGTTCTTGAATTCTAAGCAATTTCTCAATGTTTCTATAATTTAATCCATTTAGAAAAATGCTGGAAAATATCATAATAGATATAGAATAGCTAAATATATGCCACTAAATATAAAACTACATCAATACATACTTTGTGAGAAAGCGCCTTACAGCATATTATATTCTTTTATTTTATAGAGTTAAATTTCTTTGCAGACAAATAAATAGATTTAAATGTAAAGTATTACTTTACTTGTAAGTGTATACTTATTATTTGTGTTAAATATTTTAGTGACTATGTAAATTATATTTTACAGACTGTTTAGGTATTTTATAAAGGTTTATATATATAAATATAAAACGTTTGTACGCTGAAACTAACTGGTAAAACATGACCAGACTTTTAATTTTTATCATTAAAATTATGTAATACTCAGCTTTACTAATAAACTATCTCTGAAGCAATACGGCGACAGTCCATTTGTAAGATAACGATATTATATCATCACATGGTTTACGATTAGATTGCCTTGCCCTCTATGTGTGCGTAACAAGTATCTTATAGAGGCGATGTACAGAGCGCGCCACATTAGCTCGTCTCCATAAATACTCTGACGCTGAAGTGGACATCTGTAACGTCAGTCTGAAGTAAAAATATCCAGTAGATTATCACTGGATATTTTCAAGATTGTACCTATGAGGAAAAGTATTTCGTAAAATAAAAAAAATAATTAAATAATAAAAAATGTAATCGATAATAAAATTTATATAGTGGCTACTAGTGCCACTATTTAAATTTTAAAACATATTAAGGCCGGAAAGACAGCTGGAATTGATAATATCCACGTGGACATGCTGGAAGCTGATGCACCAAACTCTTCGTCCTAAATCTAAACGTTAATGGATAATTTACGCCTGATAGCCATCATCTTATATCACCAGATGCTAGGTCCCCAAAGTTGTAGGCACAGCCGCTCCAATACCGACAAGTGCGAGCGGAAGTACGGACTCATTTCTCTTAAAGTTCATTGTATTTTTATAATATACTACAGGAGGGCAAATAAGCGGTAAGAGCCTGTAACTTAGGTTAGGAACTAGCGGCGCCCATAGACATCGTATCATACGAAGTATCTTTCAAATGTGATTCAGGTAAACAAAGAAGAATTTGGTCAGGATAGTGTCGAAAATATCCATAGGGCATAGCTTCGTTAATTGCTCCTTTTTTGGGTAATGACTGATAATAATTAAACGTATTTATTTGTCTTTATTGGCATATTATAGTAACATGTGAGGAGGATAATTAGGTTATAAACCCTAAATGTCTTCTCTTTTTCCAATGATTTATTCTAGACAAAACATTGAATCTTATAAGCCATAGCACGTATCTTTAGGACCAGTACCGTATATTTCTCACCTGCTTCACTTTAATTGCTTAGTATGTATATATAAATTATGCCACTGGGGGATGCATTTACGCATACTCCGAAATTGGAAGGATTCTGGGTGCATATTGGACTCGGAGAGACGATTAAAGTCTCTGCCTACCCGCGAAACCACGGCTGTGTTCCTATTCGCCAATGGAGGATCCGCTGGAAAGTGGTGGCATACACCCGCGACTCTACCATCGGGTGCCCATTGTGTGCCTTATTTCCAGAGTATCATCGACAGATCGTGAGAGGTAGCGAGTTCCACAAGCCATTGCCTTCGGTCCCTTTCTAGGTGTTAAGTTCATACGCTTTCGAAATCCGTCGCTTTTTTGCGTTGCCGCGTTTGCTGCGCTGCTGCTGAACCAAAACCGTAGAACTAATGCTGAGAGTTAGAGGTCTGTTTCATGTGCCCGTGCAGGACGATGGGCGGGTGGATACCATCGTTGAAACATCTCCAAGAGTAACGACCGAAGCAGCCGTGCCCCGTCAAAAGCTGAGTGATGTGGAGTGCAAGCGCTCCGCACCTTGTCAGACTAGTGTGGACGGCTGTCATTAGCTCCACGCTGACGAGTGGTATCTCCAATATCCCTGAACACAGAGTGGAGTGTCTTGGCTCGACATTCTCCATGTCCCCTGTTCTGCGAGCATCAGTTTGTTACCTTATGTTGATTAAGTTAGGTTTACTTATTTTGAATCTTTAAATTTAGACTATTCAATATTAAGTCGAAGGGTATAATAAATTTGACTTAAAAGTCATAATGAAATCTAGGTTTCTCAAGTTTTAAAAAATTTTTATGTTAAATCTGATCAAAATATTTAGAATAACAGAAAGAAATGGAGTCCCTTTTATATATTACTAGCTGACCCGGCGAACTTTGTTCCGCCTTAATGGCAATAAATAAGCAGATTGTGTTTTTCTTTATTGGAAAAAGTACAAAAAAAAAAATTAAATAACTACATTAATCATTCATTATTATTTCTGCATTTTAGTACATAGGTTGCTCTTCACTTAAGCACCCTGTGATACACGACATTTTTTGTTTTATTATCAGGCGCAAAAACAAACAACGCAGATGGTCCTCCTACCCGTGAACATGCCACGTATAATTGACCATGGGAAATACATGAATGTTCTAGATTTAAACCACAAACTTTTAAGGATTGGCCTTGTGATTTGTTGATGGTCATGGCAAAAGCAAGACGTATCGGAAATTGAAGTCTTTTAAATTCAAACGGCATATCGGTTGGGATCATCGGGATCCTCGGAATGAGAACTTCCTCACCTTTGAATTTTCCTATCATTATCGTAGCGTAAATTTCATTGTTCATCAATTAACTAACCACCAAACGCGTACCGTTGCACAGTTTTGGTTGGTTTATGTTTCGAAGCATGATTACTACGGAGCCAACCTTTAGGCGTAAATTGTGCGGTGGTAAGCCAGGCACGTCCAAAGAGTTTAAAAATTCAATCGGATAGTTGGTGGCTTCATCTTCATTTGTAACGCAGTCAATAGATTTGAATGAATGCATTGTTCCAATGATCTTATTTTGAATTATGTAGTTCAGGTCATCTACATCTTTATTCTTAGCCGCTAAAATTGCTCGCTCACTCAACCATTCATTATTTTTGTAGTTAGAAATAATATTTGGAAATACATTGTTGATAAGTTCGTCTTTTGATGAGACAAAATTACAGAAATTATTTCGAAATGATATTAATCCGCTCGATTCATCGACAGGTACTTTACCATTACCGATAGTCAGCAATTGCTTCAAGAAATCTTCAGCAGATGTATCATTAAGCAATGTAACTCTCATGTTTGTGTCAGCTGCAGTTTCTTCACATAGCGCCATAGATTTGTCGATTTGAGGCAAGCGTTTATTTCATCGGCAGCCGTAGATCTTTGAATTACTGGCAGTATTTGGCGGAAATCGCCAGACAGTAAAATCATTGCTCCTCCAAAACATCTCGAGTCATTGCGAAAATCTTTTAATGTTCGGTTAAGTGCTTCTAATGCACGTTTATGCGCCATTGGGCATTCGTCCCAGATGATGATTTTCGATGCCGCTAAAACTTTGGCCATTGCTGAGTGTTTTGTAATATTACACGTTGGTTCTTCAATAGTTTGAAGATTTAACGGTAATTTGAATGCTGAATGTGGCTGCTATTCCAGAAGAAGCAACTGCAACCGCTATATTGGATCTCGCCCGAACAGTTGCTGAAGCAAATGACATAAGGAATGTCTTGCCAGTTCCACCAGGCGTATCAAGGAAATATAAACCACCATTTTCATCAGCGATTGCCTTGATTAAAGTATCATAAAATTCCTTTTGTTGGTAATTCAACAGGGGTACATTCCTTTGAACTACTAAATCTAATTCCTGGTGATCATATCATATTCACGTTCCCGTTCCAATTCTCGATTAAATGCGTCATTCATTTCACGATTTGGCGCTGGCATTCCTAACCTGATTAATAAATTACCACACATGAGGTAACACATATCTTCGATCAAGAGTAAAGCACGATTATGTATCTCCTCATTCATCTCAATATCGTGATTTCTGGAACTGACACAACTTTGATGTAAAATATCTTCTGACATACTATTTTTGTATTTGTGCCACAGGTTACATGGGTTTGATGGAAAACATGTCGAAATTATGATAGCGAATAGTGTGCGTATCTGACTTGGAGATGCAGAGATAGTGGCTTCAGCGATTGTCGTATCCCAATGGGTATCGTTTTCTAATAAGTTCAATTCTTCACATGCAGCACGATATGTTGGGAATATTACACCATTAACAGTTCGTTGTGTCTCAAATGAAGCTGGACCATGCAAATTTACCAGCAACAGCCGCAAATAGAGACATTCATCATTCTTTGGATGAACTGTATACATACGACCAAGAGCATCAGAAGAACGCAGATCTGGATACCCAGGAACCGCATCAACTTGCTTCCGTCTTTGAAAATTCTTGGATGAAGCATTCCATGTATAATAACGTGGCATCTCCAAGTAAAGCTAAGTTCGTGCAAACTGATCGCTTTGGCAGATTGCAAAAAAACTGGTCAATGTAGTTGCTGGAGGTGTTTTAACACGTTGCGTAGCATTCGAAGCCGTGAAATATACTCGCTGACCATTCTCCAGATGCACCGCCAAATGTATAACAGTTGGATGACGTTCGTGAATTGGAAATGCGAATATACGCCAAATCGCTTCATTACAGTTCACATAACGACCAACTTGATAGCGTGAAATTTCATTGTTGGTATTTGAGGATTGCAATCCAAAAACCGCCATATCACTTTATATAGCCTTTCGTGACATATTTGCAAATATATTTTATGGACTTAACTGAATTGCAGTATTCAACGTTGCAATGTGTCTTGAACGTTTCAGAAATAAGTGGCGAATATGGAACAATCCAACTGTCGTCGACAACGAAATCCATTATTTTCACTTTTGTTGTGACAGTTCGACCGTTGTCATCTGGTGATCGACGCCGATACAGCGGATACCCATCGTTGCCAGTGACAGTCTCCGCCGTTAATTTCCGTGGATATCGTTTAGAGCACTATCCATCGACCATGCAAGGTGATTGGGGATTGATGGTTCCACACGGTCCATGAATCATATTAGTAGTAACAACATCATGTAGGTCTGGATCGACTTCATGATCGGGAATCTCGGCACATATGATATCATCTATTTGGTCAGGCTGAATTCTTTCCACTAACCAAATAAGAATGTGTGCGTGCGGCAGGCCTCGCTTTTGCCATTCGATTGAATACATCCAGCATCGCGTATCTCCAAAGACGCGTTGTTTAACAATAAAGTTCATCAGGGACCGAATTTTTGGCCTGAATATACGTGCTGTGATGTCGTGTCTATCATTTGATGTTTGTCCGGGAAGCAGCAATTGAGTAATTCTATCCATTTTGGATTGCAGGTAGAAGTAATAAAGAGATCTGGCCGGCCGTAATGACGAACATATGTCATTGCATCTTGTGCATATTCATGCATATGACGTGGGCTACCAATGTAAGTCGCCGGTAGAATAGTTAATCTACCAATATTAGCTGCATTTCCTTCAGTACTAACTGCATCACTTAAATGGATGTACTCCTCAAAACGCAGTTTGGCTTGGTTCAATCTATTAAATGTTAAACGTTCCGTTTCTATTTTTACATACGTGTCAACTCAATACTGCTGAAATAATCGACGAAACCGCAGCAAATAGTTGTCAGCATTTTGACGAATCATCAAACGAGATGCATAATAATTCATTGAGCTAACTTTGTTTGTAGTTTCTTCACCTGAAATTAAAAATTTGATAATTAACCATTTCAAAGACAAATAATACAGACACTAACCATTATTAAGATACTGATACTTTACCATTCAATGGATTTATCATTTTAATATTAAAATAATATCCAGAAAATAAAAACCAGACAGTATTAACTGGGTTATAAGCACTTTCTCTGTGGGAGAGTAGAGTTCAGTATTAGCAAATATAATACATACCAATAGATAAAGTAACTTATTCTTTAACTACATTTTATGTAAGTACAAAAATAAATAACCTAAATGTCGGATTAAATCCTCCGTCTTCGATAATGTCTGCCCCAAATGACGTCATTTGGAAACAACTATGTATTTTCGAGTATTTGCAAAAAAGTCGCGTGATTCTTGTGTTTCGCCACAAAGCAAGGAATGCAATGGCTCATGTGGCGGAGTCAACACTGGCAATTTCACTTTACCATTAAGGCAGCATAATCCAGGCGTTTCTCCGGAAAACTTCAATGCACCACAATACTCGCAAACAACGTCCATTCGCCCAATGCAAACGCTGGGATGCAAGCAGTAATCATTGCTGCAATCGTATCGAAACGCTGCTCGATTCAAATTACCTAAATATCATGTTCTGCGTCGCAAATTATCTATTTGTTGCCTTCTGTTGTTCGCTCGACGATTCTGCATTGCCAACCGAGCTGTTTCACGGACTGCTTCACTTTGCTCTCGTGATTGAGAAGCACGAAGTCGAGTCATACTATCGCGGCGCTGTTCACGTGCAATTTCTTGTTCTTCTTCAGTCCTTTCATTTGCAGTATTTTGTATTCTTCTTGCATTACGGCTTTGTCGGGAAAGATTCGATCGTCTTGGTCGCGGCGTTATTAATTAAACTTCACTTCACTTTTAATTAAACTTCACTTCACTTCAATCCACTTCTTAATTATTTATTTAATAGAAATATTTTTAATATTGATTTCTTACAAATATCAAATTGTCATCCATATGACATTACATAGCTGTCATTTTACGTAAATTACATAGCTGTCATTTGCGTTTTGTTATTCCAAGTCTGATTCTTTTTTGTTATACCACGTTTTATAGTTACTGACGTTTCATATCAAGTCACATGGGAACGCTGTCGAACGGGATAAAAAGTATCCTATGGCCGTCTCCTGGCTCCAAGCTACCTCCCTACCAATTTTCAGCCAAATCTGTTCTGCCGTTCTTGAGTTATAAGTGGTGTAACTAACACGACTTTCTTTTATATATATAGATTTAGTTGATTAAGTAGCGCCGAAAGTAATGCACATATATAATGTGACGTCAAAAATGAAATTTAGGTTGTGGGCAATCCTATCGTGCTTGCATCGTTAAAATTTATTTTTTTGGGACATTTTTACACATGAAATTAATTTAGTTTTGGAATATGTTTACATATTAAATCAATGCCTTCTCCTCGTGATGACCAAATCTCGTAAAATCTTAATTCAGGATTGGTCCGCAAGTTTGCGGTAGCTCATCGTACTATTGAACGTGCTATGTCGGGTATTTCTCTGTTCGACGGAATTCGCAACGAAGTCATAAGGCGGAGAACTAAAGTATCCGCTATCACGCGACTAATAAGCTCACTGAAGTGGTAATCACACACTCAAAAGAACAGATGGCAGATGGGCCAGTAAGGTTCTGGAGTGGAGGCCAGGCTTAGGAAAACGAAGTGTTGGGCGACTGTTCACCAGGTGGGAAGACGATTTCCGTGCAGTAGCCGGTCCGGGCTGGATGAGAGTAGCAGGAGGTCGTATTGGCGTTCATTGAAAGAGGCCTATGTCTAGCAGTAGATAAGAGCTGATAATGATGATGAAATGAATACCACATTAATTGATATATTACAAGTTATAATATTAAGAACCTTAATCACAATCATGGTGTTTGTATTAGCTAATTAGACTAGGTTAATGAATGGTACGTAGTGCGGAAGTAATTATAGGTATTTGACGCAATGAAGCAAGTGTACGGAGTACACTTGTGGACTAATAATAATACTGTGAAAGTGTATGTGCCGGATAGCCGGAGCCAGCATCGGCTACGAGCAGCCGATGCTGGCTCCGGCTGTGTGTGAGAGTGTGTGTGTGTGTGTGTAAGGTCACGTGGAGCACTCTCCTGTCTCTCACGCTCTTCTTCGACTTCTCGTTGTCCGTCTATGCTTTATAAAATATGATTTCGGCGTGTGTAGGTTGTCGCTTTTCGAGGAGCTTATAAGGTACTGGAGGCAACTTATGCAAGCGCGATGCTTGCGTAAGTTGTATAAGTCACGAATGTGCGCTGATGCTTATCGGTCGGCCACCAGAAGTTCTCCACTGTTTTTCCGCGATATAAACAGTAAAATAAAAAAGTGTTGGGTATCGGAGTGTACGCGTCCTTGTCATCTCCTGAGTGAGTAATCTTCAACTCAACCTATAAGATAGAATTCTACATTTGACCGAATTCCTCACCCTTGATTAACATAGAAAATAACATCATTAAGAAAGTCGTTAAAACATTTTAACTTTGGCAATTCTCGACGATTTCAGTTAGGACTGAGAAAGTTTCGACAACTTTAATAGACATCATATTTAGGGATAAAAATGTTTTCCTAGAAAATAAAATATTTTGTTTCGCCTTTCTGGTGGCCGATTGACGCAGCGGTAACAAAGCCACTATGCCGCGCATGTTCCCACGGGTCTCGCGGTTTCAAAGCCAGGCTAGATATTTATAACGTACTAAATGTAATAAACATTATGTGTTGGTGGTCACCGTAGTACGCGTCACACAAGCTCTTACAGTATTTGGCACGAGGCTGGGCTGAAGTTTTATCACACGAGTAATAAAACGACACAGAGGAAAAGTCTCATGGAAGGGGTTCCGTACCAGAAAACCAAAACGATCGCATATCTCATAAAATACAAAACTGATTTCTGCAGTTTATGATTATATGATTATGAGTTACGCGATTATATATTATATACATGTGATACATAGAATATTGCGATTTTCTCATAAACCAAATTCGAAAATATTTTGCTGTAAAATATTTATACTAATAGTTTCATGATTAAACCAACTAGCTCGCGGTACCGCAAGGTTTAAAGTGACACATTTCCGTCCCTTTTCGCGATATCGTGCGCACAAAATTACATTTAGCAATCCAGAGGAAATAAATATACTAAACAGATTCGGATAATACCAAATTGCAATTGTGTACAACCTGTTCTGTTTTCATTGTACTTGTTAGTACCATAGAAAGTTTCTGTCAAAAAAAAGATTTATAAAATACAAAATACACAATTTCATACTGAACTGTTATTCTAAAGCGTCTTTGATCATCATTGATTTACAAGGATATAAGATACGATGTCATACTGAACTGTTATTCTAAAGAATCCGTGGTAATCATTGATTTACAGGAATATAAGACACACGATGTGATACTGAAATGTCATTCTAAGGCATACGTGATTGAATATAAATGTATTTTTTACAAAGTATGCCTTACGCACAATTTTAAATTTCTTTATTCAAAATGCATAATTTTATAATTGTTTATTTTTTATACAGACGATTTTAATATGCTGATTGTGTGTCTTGGTATTTTTGTAAATCAATGGCGACATAAACATTTTTTATGCAAAGTCGACCTTACGCGCGTGGCTTTAAGTTGTTTATACAAAGTGCACAATTTGACAATTTCGTGTTTTTACTACGGATAGTTTGGACATCCTGGCCGTGTATCTTGGTATTTTTGTCAATTGATGGTAGAAACACAGAAAGGGGTTGCCCTTCTCCCTCTCCGTCTCCGTGTCAGTTACGCGAATGTAGTGTCGTCGCGTCGGTAGTGTTGAATTGACCCATTCGGTCAATTTACTCATTATCCCCTTTACTGTGTACGAAAAAAGTATCTCTGGCCACTAAAGAATATAAATATCTATTTACTGGTAGCGGTCAGGTATAGTTTATGGTATAGTTCCCATTTTTTGAAGTTTTAATTGTTTCGGCGCGTCAGTGAAAATAATGCGAGAGTAAATTTTTATAATACACGCGCACACCGTCACGAGAAACCGACACTTTCAAGTTATAGACAACATTTAAGTTTTCAAAAAAAGTTACCATAGTGTGTTTATATGACGGTGATTGAAAAGCGTCCGCCTAACAAGGTGAGAAATAAAATTAAATAAAAAGAAAATTATCTTGTTACCCCAAAAACACTTTTTTTTTAACTCTAATCTTTACAAGAAGCTACGTAAACTTCTGCCACGTTTTGGACCTTCAGTAGCCATTTTTATAATACAGATAATAAAAATGATATCGTTTCTTATTAATTAACACGATAGTTCTATTCTAATAACGGATAATATAATTTTATTTGTGGTGGTAAATGTGATGGTGTTTTTATGTACAACTAAAACGTCCTGGTTGCATTTTCGTTAGCCTGAATCACCAGTCATGCTATGCATACTCTCTGATGTATCCTCGCATACCCCCCAGGGTCACGCGTAGGTAATTGATAAACACATAACGCAACAACCCAGCAGTCAGAGTCATTAGGAGTTCCACCGAATCCTACATAAATTTTCTTCCTTCCTAATATATATGTAGCCCTCATTTACCTCATAACCTCCAATGAACTCGAATATAATAAGCCGAACGAAACGCTACAGCCCAGCCGTCAGTTTAAGCTAGCTTGTTCGTTCTTGAGAGCGTTCCGGGATCTGTCTGCTCAATTCGACTGATCTGGAGTCGCCTTGAAGTCAAGTCAATTAATAACATGTATGTACATTTCTACAGAAAATCTTATATTTATTTCTATCATCAGTGAAATAAGTTTTAACATTTAGCAAATATATTGAGAATAAACGTTGTTTGTTAGGTTTTTATAGAGAGCCAAGTAGGCTTCTTTCATGCGTCCCTATTTCGTTTTTACAAGACAATAAATTACTTTCTGATCAAACGAGTCTTCCTTATTTTTTCACGAGTTACCCGCAGATGAGTATTTATTTTTAAACTCCTTTGTAACAACATAGTCAAATTTATTTCGTAATTTGGAGTGAAATTAAAATGTTTTATACAAAATAGGATTCTTACAAACCTTTTAACTTTGGACGTACCAAAGTTTACCGCCGGCTTAACCCTAGCAGAACAACAACAAAAAACTTAGCGTTAATTGAATGGTGGTTACAGACAAAAATTACAACTAATTTACAATTCAAAACTGAACCCGCCTGGAATAATGAGCTCATTACCATAACGTGGTATTTAAAAAAAATGCTTATTTTGTAGTAGTCTTCAGCACACAATCTCTCTTAATCAGAATTTTTTATTTTTCTAACAGAAAGGATTTGAATATTTTCTGATATCTTATTGTAGACTTGCATTTGAATAGAATTGTTTACCTTACTCAGAATGATCGGCTCGTGTTTATTCCGAGTAACTTATTCAAGTACAAACGAAATTTGTTTAACAAATGTAATAATATTTTTACAATCTGACCTCGAATAACATTTCCAAAATGTATTGAGACTAGACAGTCAGTATCCCAAATTCTTAATTTTATCTCTGAGCAATTTTAATATATAAAATATATACAATATGTAACAAAAACCCTGTTGTACCCTTTAGGCACGTATACATATACGAGTATGTATACCACAACTGAAAATCAAAATTCGATACAATAAAATTTTGGAAAGTTCTTAATTAAAATGAAATTGATCAAACAAAAACAAATGTTTAATATCTTCGCTTAGTTCATTTTTAGTGTTACTACACACTTCAAAGAAACAGGCACGCGGTGTTCATTTGAGATATGTTGTGTACTTAGGCGCGAGTTGTGTAGGCGGAACTGACGCAGGCACCAACTACTGAGCGACACCGTGCTGATCACTGTGTCTGTCATCCTTCGGTGAATTCACTTAAGATGGAATAGTAAATGTAATCACTGCGCTGAAACTACCGGACCACACGGAGTCATGGAGTGAGGTGATCAATCGCTGCAGCGAGCTTCGCGTGTTCGCATGTTCTTTTATAGCATTGACCTCTACCGCGGTGCATTTTCTTGCATTCCGGAAAAACGTCCGTTTCATTTGTCGCATTTTAATCTGGAAGAATTAAGAATGCAGAAACGCGCAGCGTTTACGTGGACCTGCATGTTGTTCTAAAGAACGTGGCGTTGCCGACCGTGATGCCATTATAATGTTAGTTTAGTTAGTTAAGACTTCCTTGGCCACGTACTGTTCAGTGAAGTGTGCTCTTTCGTAAGAACGGTGTTTTTAATATCCACGATGAACATATAATATGGTCGACTGTTAACGCCCATGCTATAAAATCTAGTGTTAGATCGCGTACGCTCGAAATATTATTCGTCGTTGTAAAGTGTGTACAATTAGGGAGACGGGAATACTGAAGAGCGTTTTCGCAAAGTAGATATTACGCTTGTTTGAACTGGTAGAAAAGTGAATTCATGCAGTCGTTAATTTATTAGCGATTCCCGTAAAATACAATCAGCTAATAGAACGACGTGACCAGTTCATGAATCGACCTCCTGCAGGCAACGCCAGCGCGCGCGGCGGAGTTTGTAGTCTCAAACAAATAACATCACCCGGAATGGCTGGGTTAAACTCCTCCCCCAAAAGGTCCAAGCATTGTCGTGGCTGGGGGGGGGGGGCTTAGTAGCCTGGGGTGCAATCCAGCGCCTTGGGTTAACTAATCGGGCCATCCTGGTTCTCAGTACTTCTCTGGTCGTAGAGAATCGATGCAAGAGGCGAGTACACAATACGCTTAAGAAGTCGAAAGTTGTCAAAACTAAGTAGGCAGTAGAGAACGAAACCTTAACCAAAATGAACCACAACGCAAGTCTTGTGGGTTATCCAACTATGGACCACACCATTCAGAGGAGCTACCCTGAAAAAGGAAACATGGCATTCGCGAAAAAGAAACTACTCCAGGAGGCACATCAGCCGGAGAATCCCTCACGAAGCCTTTGGGCTCGACCTGTCGTACGTACTCTGGAAGGGAGGGGGTGGCAACGACTGCCAAACCACCATCTGTGATGACGCTAGGGGCCGAGGAGGCTCACTCTCTCGCGAGGGAATGTTAAGGTACTTACTCTGTAAGTACTGAGAGCCCTCCTCTGAGATCACCCATTCAAGAGACCGTTGATCAAATCCTAAGCACAAGGGTACCCGACAGCCGCAAAAAGCGACCTTGTTCTAGAAAAGCAGGCCCTTCACATTCGAATCCCCTGAATAGCTCAACGAGGACGGCCTCCAGGAAAGGCAAAGAATCTTACTAGGAGAGTTGGAATTAGAGCTTCATCAGCGCCAAGGAACAAAAACAATCTTCACATTCCAAGAGACCTATTTCGTGAAGTCTAGGAACTGCCAACAAAAGAACTACGTGCCTACAAAAAACAATGGATAATAATATGGCTAGGCTAGAAATAGAAAACCTGGAACTACTCTGCAAATTAGCATCTCTCAACGAGAAAGTGGAACGCCTATCTTAAGACCTCGGAGCTCTTCGCGGACCACAGGCACGGCATCTATGAGTGAAGCCTCACGTAAGTCAATGGTGGCACCTGCGAGCCCTCTTTATGAAGGTTCATTAAACTATCTAGGGTGCGACAATTTAACGGCTTGCATAGGAGCTCTGATGGAAGCAAAGTTATAAAAAATATTTCTTTATCGAGTTCAGCGGCCGCCATTGAACAAGAATACTCCTGTAAGCTTCCCACTGCCAAGCTCTGTGAATGTGGATGCTAGAAGTAAAAAGAAAGCTAAGGACAAGAAGATAATACTGGAACCCAACAACAGTTGATACAGCTAGCGACCGAAATATAAACACGCATGCACTTCAAGTACCTGATGCAGCACTCGACTTGGCAGAAAGGGGCTCGCAAAGGGCTAACCCGCAACTGGTAGGAACTCCACAACGCCAATCTGTAAAATCTACGGGTAATGGAAGTCGTACAAAGATTCCTAAGGCTCCCAAAATAGAGGTCATTGCCGTTACAGTGACGGAGGGCTCAGACACGATTTATGTTGAGGTTATGACGGCTAAAAATACGATCAAACTTGCCGGGCTCGGCATACAAAATGTTGCATTGAGACGAGCAATTATAGGTGGACTATTGCCCCAGCTAAGCGGACCGGACAACAACATAAAAAACGATAGCTTGGCTATGCGGATGTGGGTCTTATAAGATCTGAATGTGCGAATTTCAAAACCAATAAAAATGAGTGAGCTACTTATTCGGAATCGCGACGATGCTGCTACACAACAAGAGGTAGCTCCGGCTATAGCACAGACCGGAAGATGCTCAGCTGACTATGTGAAAACAGGAGAAATCCGACGCTCACCAACTGCGTTAGGGGCGGTATGGGTTCCGTGCCCAACAGGAGAAGCTCGTAGGCTGACACCTCAGCGTTACGAATTCTCATAGAATGGAGCTCGGCTCGAGTGGAAGCATTGGAAGCGACGCCTTTACGATGCTATCAATGTCTTAAAAAGGGGCACGTGTGACGCAAATGACCAAGCGGAATGAACAGAATTTATCGCTGTTGTTCATGCGGGGAAACTGGCCATGTGGTAAGACAATGCGTCGCACAGCATTTCAAGTGTACCCTCTGCGCAGATTTTGGCGTTCGTGTGGACCACAGGTTTGCAACTAAACAATGTCATCCTCCAATTAAGCATAAAACTTGAGGGCATGATCCGAATATCCCTCAATAAACGAGCGCTCAAGAACCATCGGGCACCATCACCTTGGAGATAATGGACATATAACATACAACAAAGTAAGGTTACTCCAAACTAATTATAACCATTGCCGTAATGCTTAACATCTCCTCATGCACACCATTGGCCAGTAGGGCTTAGTTACCTCACTACGTCCCGGACCATCCTCACTGGTATGGAGATAAAGAAAGTACTGCTGGAATATAATGGACACGTACCCACCTCCACCAATGCTTCTACCCACCTCTCGGTATACGGAGCGTATCATGGGAGATGCACGGGGATTTGCTCATCGGTTCTGTTCCCCAACGTGCAATTATTGACTCCCTACAAATTATTTAAGTGTTGACAGACGCGTTGTAACTTCTGGAAAGAGGCAGTACAGCTTCCTCCCATCGGCACATGCGGCCCAGCGTGTCTGCCAGTGGAGATGACGTCGTCCGCGATAGCACTTTTCTTTTCCTTACGCCCCTTGCCCGTAAGCCCCACGCTCTCCTCCTGCACGCGTCCCGCACGAAGAACCTCCAGATCCGTCGAAGAAGGAAGCGCCGCACTGCTGCATGATCTGTAGGCCTTCGTCAATAAAACTAAAGCTGGTCTTTGGGTGCGTAATAATGCACTACGTACAACATACAAGTGAGAGCGTCGACACCAAAGCGCTGCAGCATATGTCAGGATTGCAACATAGGTTCCGTGGTACAGGAACCTAAGTGCCCGGTACTTCACACCACCTGAGGAGGTAGAGACACATGAGACCTTCCCGAAAGAGCTGGCGGCCTTATCGCCCATCAAAACCGCATGCAGCGCAAAGGATCTAGCATCGTCTACGTGTACCCCAAGCACCTTGGTCACAGATACACTCGCGATCGAGGTGTCATTCATCCTAATGGTCGGTCCGCTTTTAAAACGACCCTTAATTTTCATAGTCTGGGACTTCGTTGCGGAATATGTTAACCTATAGTGCGGGGTTCAATACCGAACCCTGGGGACATCCCATTGTGGAAGTCTCCCAAAGCGTACGGTGGCCAACTGTGAAGCCAACATAACGATTACAGAAATAACTTACGAGAGTCTGATAGATGTTCGGATATATGCCGGCAGCTTTCGCTTTTAACAGTATAATTGGCCACTATGATGCATTATTGAAGGCTCCGGAGAGGACCAAAAGGATGAGCTGAACGTAGATTATACTGGGCAGGAGAAAATCTCTACTAGTAGAAAGTGGGCTTGTCCTAGAAGACTTCAATGCCCACGCAAAGGCTTGGTGAGTCGCAGAGACAGTCCAAGTGGCAACGTTCTGCCAAAAGGGGCAGCTTTATTGGACCTTCGACTAGTCAACTAGGGTTCGGCTAGCACCTGTGTGTGGCAGGGGGAGTAAATCGTAGACCTCACGTTTCTAGGGGCCACAACTATCACCGTAGCCTGATCAGGAAATGAGAAATTCAACCAGTCCGATCCCAAAACTGAAGCTGCATGGTTTAGCGCATAGCGACGACTATTTGTGACGCCACAATGCCCCCGAATGGACCTTCCTAAACGCACTTTTTCGCGAGACTTGTTTGCGAACTCGACCCCAATATATTAGAGCTCGGCGTAGAAGAACAGCCACTCTGGAAGAAATATGATACCTATGGGCTATATCGGTCTGCTAGAATAGAGCTCCAATCAGCCATATGATGTACAAGGTTTCGTTCATGGTGTAAACTTCAAGAAGGACTTAATAGAGACCCTTGGGGGCGTCCATACATCCTTATGTATGGCGACCCCTTAGTCGCCCTTGAGATCCCGAAACACTGCACATGAAGGCATTCCAGGCTGTACCTGGATGCTAGCCTCATCTGTGCTAGGGACCAGACTAAGACAGCCTTTTAACAGATCCATGCAATCTGGCACAATCCCAACTACTTAGAAGGAGGCGAGACTTGTCTAATAAGGAAACATAATGGACCGACAGATTCTCCTTCTATCTTCTAGCCCATATGTCTGTTGGACGACTTCTAAAAACTCGTCAAACGAGTTATCCTCTGTAATATTGGTAAGCACCTGTCACCTGGTAACCCAACGTATCCGATAGCCAGTTTGGCCTCAGAAAAAAGCGTTCAACGATCGACGTAATCTTATGCGTGCGCTCTTCATCTGAGCAAGTTATGACCCAGGGCGGAGTGGCTCTATCGGTAAGCCTGGATATCGTATGACTTTAACTTCTTACCCTGGGAAGCAATAAGGAGTGGACAGATAGGCCATAACGTTAACTTCTACCTACAAGCGATCATTGGGCACTACCTCCACGACAGGTATATTTCTTGGACGGATCAAGACGGACATGATATACGACGAGAGGTGTATTTCGGGGTATCACAAGGATCCGTTCTTGGTACGTGTCTGTGGAATAATGCATTTGATGCCGTTTTGCGAGTTGGCATCCCATCGGTGTAAACGGTGTAAACGCTGTGTGTTTCACCACCGACACACTAGTAATCGCTGCCGGAGTTCTAAGGAACTGGCTGAGCTTGGCCTGGAAGTAGTTATTGAAAAAAAAAAAGTGAACTGGGGTTAAGCATATCACCTCACAAGACCAAGGCAATATGGTTCCATAAACTTTCTCGGAGCAGGGAGCCACCCATTTTTCACATTCATGTTGATGGTATTCCAATAAGTACTTGGGACTTACCTTAGACAGTTTTTGGGGCTTCGAAGAGCATATCAAACGCCTGGTCCCTCGGATCGAAAAGTGTAAAAAAAATCGAAAGGTGCCCTGCATAGACTACTACCTAATCTCGGGGGATGCTGAAGTCCGGTGAGGATCCATGGCACTTCAAGGTGCTCCTGTATGGTCCCACAGGCGTTTGAGTGTCCACCGCTGCAGAGCCAATGTCTACTGCTTGCAGCGAAGAGTAGCATAACACGAGGGTACAGCACAGTATCTTTTGAGGCATCGACGATTATAGCTCGTTTTCCTCCTTTAGATATTATAGCAGATATGGACACGCGGGTATACATGTGAACCCGCGTCTCTGATCAGAGTAACGAAGGCTTGCTCACTTCCGCAGCGAAACGCCAAGAACGAAACAGAGTAATCGTAACATGGCATGCTCGCCTACTTGAAGAGCGTTACGCGCAGAAATGCGTCGTGGAAGCTATTCTACCGGTTTTCGAGGCCTAGTTAAAACGGAAAGAAAGAGTTACGTTCCGTCTTACTCAGATACTTACGGGTCACGGATGTTTTAGTAACTATCTTTGTAAGGTCAGGTGTGAAAAGTCGATATTGAGAATGTAGTATAACCTTTAATAACACTATGTTCAATGAATAAGTATGGTCCTTCCAGTAAAGCTCGGTACCAGATCGTAATGCTCGATCCATCCAACCTTGGTTAAAACGAATCAGAGCTGATGACTGCCCTTCATCTAGTCCAGAACTTAATTCGCTACATGATGACTAATGGTCAGTTGTAGAGAGTTACTTTCTACTCTAAACACAACGATAATTTGGACTCCTTACAACAATCCACAAGATTGGCAGTGAACAATTTATGTTCACTGTCGAGGCCAGTTATTAAACTGGCCTCGTGGTCGTCGTTAGTTATAAAGTTTTCAGAACTGCTCGTCCCCCCTCGCATCTGAAAATAATAAAAGTAAAACTTCGCTACGTCGGGTCGCGTTGTAATGAAATTTTCTACAGTGCGTGTTTCGAAGAACGCTCTCCGGCTTATTATAAACGTGACGTAAATACCATACTCAATCATAATTTATTATTACACTGAAAATGTTTTGACACCTCATGGCAATCACTGGGACGCGGTAACACGATTACGTTCCGACTTGGATGTATGAGAGTAAATGCAGCTGCTTTCTTCAAAGTGATCCCACATTTTTCAAAACTTTAAGATTGTTACATCACTACCATAATGCAGTCATCCTCTTGACGCATGTCTTATGCTGGGTCTTGTTAAAGGATGCTCGAACTAGTGAATGTACATACGTGGCTTAAGGTTTGTAGTTGTACGCCTTGGAACATTATTCGAATATTCTCGAGGACCTGAAAACGTCTAGCACAGATTACGTAGCACATAACATTACAATAAAATATTTCCCTAGCGAAACCGAACAGAATATATTACACTATGGTCTAGTTGCCGTCTTGGCGTTCATTGAAAGAGACTTATGTCCAGTAGTGGATCAATAAGGGCTGATAACGATGATGGCCCAGGCCTTTGCCCGCCTAAATACGGCAAAGTGTGTCAACTAGAGACTGTGCTGTCTTATTATGTATGTTTATAAATACATCTACATTAATTGTCGCTGCACCACACGATTCTGGCTCTATTGATGAACGACTGACCGGAAGCGGTCCGCTCGCCGTACGGGGGGACCGGACATCACGCACTTGATCTGTTTCGAGTTGCCCTCCTTCAACGCAAAGGGCCATCGACTTCGTTTCTAGAAGGGCAAAATATATATTTTCTATGCTCCTTATATCACACTGAATCGCAACCAAACCCGTAACCCAAAAGACTCTGACAGCTAAGTATATTTTTTAGCCAGTGCCCTTTGCTAAAAACGTCTTAATCTTTTTATTTGACGGCGCCGTTAAATGTAATCATTTTATTTTTAGTAAAATTGTATAGAGATAATTTGTTTTAGTATCTTTAGCTTTTGAGTCACCGTTAAAAGCTTTTTCATGCAGTATTGCAGTGGAATTTTCTATAATATGATTAATTGCGGTATTTAACTTATAAACAAATATTTAGCATTAGTAAATTCTTGAAGGATCCTTGGAATTATTATCCAAAGTATAAGTAAATATTGATATGGAGGTGCAATTATAAAACAAAATCCATCCCAGTATCTGTTTTAATCAGAGTAAATCCATCATACTAATTTGTTTATGGTTCTAAATGCCATTAGCGTCCCGGTTACTTTACCACTAATGAACGTTAAATCAAACATCAAAGCTTTTCGTCGTTATAACGTATTATCAGCTGTAAGCTCTGGTTAGCCTATCGAATACAAGATGAATCGATTTGATTGGACAAGTTAAGTTTTTGTTTATGTGATTGACTAGCGAACAAACCGAAATAAATGTTGGTTCTGTAATATGTAAGTACCGATGGCTTATCAATATCATCACCACATATACGACACTGGACCGTCGTTTACGGTGACATGTGATACGCACTTAATGAATAACTAATTAATGAATAAATTAATTGAAACTCTTTAAATCTCTAAAAAACAGATTGAATAGTTACAGTTCATAAGAAAATGTATGTTTATTTCATGAGTAAACCTAGTAGCTTGTGAATCTTTCAATAGGTATTGTATTTATCTCAAGGGATAATCATTTCTGTGTACCTGCGCATCTCTGCCCTGACCTCCGAGACGGAATACCGTCAGTTCGGGTCCGATAAAACCATGCTTGAAAAAGCCCTGCTGAGATGGAGTGCGAAAATTGTACAAGTTGACAGACTTATATTGCAAAAAAAAGGCAACGCATTTACGCGCCTTCACTGGCCCTGGGTGGGGTCCAGTGGTGTGTGGGGCTCACGGCACATTATATAGTGCCGAATACCAACAAAAACCACCGCGAGTGCCACCTGTGCCGCCTTTGATACGGTGCCCCGGAACAACAAATCATCAGGGCACCTCGACAGCAAGTCAGCCCCCGAAGAGACCGACGCCACCTCCACAGATGGGGTTGTACCGCACCACAGGACAACCCCACCGACTTTGGGACAGTGCAATGGGATGAGGTTTTCATCCTCGCCCCTTGTCCCGTGCGCAAAAGCACCGCCACTTTTTTGATACACACGATTTGGCACCGCCTTTCCGTTAGCCTCGTTACCTATACTGTAAAAATAACTACCGACTATATTGTGGTAAAAATAGACTAATAACCAAAATATAATAAGCAAAAAATGGATCGAGACGTTTAGGCCACCTCGTCAATATTAAATACACTAACATGGACGAGATAGAGTGAAGAAGTACTTCGTTGGAAAATTGAGTCTTGATGATTTTGATACATATTAAGAAAAACTATTTTAATTCAAATTAAATTTAAAATATTACGGATGCCGAGAGAAAACTATCGCAGACAACATTACATTTTACAGCACAGGGAATTGTCATTCGTTCGTTTCGCAGTTTTATATAAATGCTGTTCCCAGAACCGGCATGGATAGCTTCTTAAAAGTAATTCTAGAATTTGTTGCATGCGAAATACACTTGAACAAAGCACCTCGATCTGTAAGTAGGTTAGAGGCACACTTCCTCGCTGTTTACTGTCTACCTGGCAACGGAAGATTCCCCTTTTACATTTTGTACTAAAGAGAGAGAAGCAAATGTTTAGGTTTATTGCTGTCCGTGTCTATCGCAGTATCGTTCTTATGTATTTTTTTGCATAGCATAAAGGGCCAAACGAGAAATCGTAGCCTTTAGAAGATATTCGCATATGCGTTGCCATATCATCACCCCAATGGGCCACCAGCTACTTCTAACCCGTACGAAACGCGACATCGACGCTGTCACTTTACGTCAGTTTCAAGTGAGCGAGAGGAAACTCCGTTCGTGCCGGCCCAATTCCGTCGCATAGGAGGACGTAGTGTCGTGCACTATGCCCATGCATCACTAACTCCTTTTCAAAAAATTTATTACTTGTCACTACCGTGACGTTGAATTACCATTACCCTGAATAAAAAAATTTGTTTTTTTTGTTATATTGACAATGATGTTTGCCATATTTCGAAAAGTATCCGTGAGAAACCGGGACTGACTGCTAGTATTAGACAAAGTGGATTTACTCCTGTTACTTGAGCTAATCTAATGGCTCAATCGTTAACAACATTACCTATTAACATTAACTAAACGATTTTATTATTTCTCCGTTTTTAATAAAAGTACATTAACGTGACTTGAGTATAAAAGTAAAACATAAAGTCGGTCACTTTTTGCAGATATTATTAAGCTCTAAAATGTTTATCTGTACTGAATCATAATTAATAATATCTTCTCCAAAGAGTATGTATCTGGTGGTGAGAAATCGAAACTGGTCATAGATGAGATGTAAAAACACTTAAATAATGCGGAAAATTTATGATATTTTTATTCCTCAAGTTGCCCAAAGAGCTCCGTAAGAAATATTTTCCTATGGTGCATTGGTTTAAAAAAAAAATTACTATAATGTATGGCTCACAGGAAAGCCACATAATACCACCGTAAAGTGACATCTTCGGTGTCGCGTTTCGTGCGGTTTGTGAGTAGCGAGTGGCACATAGGGGGAAACGAGGGCAACGCATCGGCATAGTAATTATGTGGATGTTCATGGGCTTCCGTAGTCATAAAAAGGCTACGACTGATCGTTTGTCCTCCTATTCTATAAAAGGAAAAAAAGAAGCAACATCCTATAGGTGAAATGTGAAATTTTAAAATTCAGTTCAATAGAGCGAAAGATCACGTACAAAATTACCTCTCTTTAATATTCGCTTCGATAACTTTGTTAAACGAACAAGCCGAGCGCTCATCTCCGCGCTCACACGTGGACTTATCTACTTTATGATTGTGCCTGTTAGGTTGCTATATCAGTCGTGATGCTGCGCGGAAAACGAAGTGGTAACGAGACGACTGCCAACTCCGGCTCAGACATTTACGCTCGTAATTGGCTCTTAATTGAAACTTGTTTAATTTCTGCTTGGATTTAGATTAAAATATTTTAAGTCACGCGGTGAGGTGGATTCCATTTCATAGTTGCGTTCCAATCTTGAACACCTGGTCCGTGCGCAAAAGCACCTCCTCCTTCTGGTTATAGGGGCACAAGATAGACCCGCTCAATTCAATTGGCTTCGCACATGCGGCTGGGCGACGCCTTGGCTTACTGTGCGCCACCCCCAACGACAAGCCTAAAATTACGGTGGGTGCCCCATTAAAATGACAAGAAAATGGACCATCATCGAATGTAGACATAGGGCTACACACACAGAAATTTGGAGAGAGATAGGAAAAGCTGCCACCAATCACGAAAAATCAGACAATCCATGACCACAGACGTACCTACAAACGCCCAAATGAGCGAAGCCATACTACATACATCGAATTTATGATGAAGATTATATTTTTTGTAATATATAAGTATTTTATAATCATCACTCGTATTCGTTCACTGGAGAATGATATTAACAGGGTTGAAGTATATTCCCTGGAAGAATTTTTAGTGTGATACAACTATTTTTAGTAGGTAGGGAACGTTCGTACATGGCAGCCGAATCGCAATGGCATGGTCGATGTATATATAAATATCATGCTTACGTACGTATTCGCCAGCCTAATCATTGTTATTACATTTTGAGTTAGTCCTGTCTGTAAGTTGTAATTATTTTAAAAATATTTTACTGTATTGCCTTCTCGATACATGATTCTTAGATTGTGCATGAAAGTTATATTAGAATAAAACTAATGAGAGGTGTCAAGGGACACCTGGAGGACACGCAGTTCCTTTCGACAAATTAGTGACGGAATTGTTATATTTTTACTATTTATTTTGTACAATAAACTTGTATAAAATAAAGAAAACAAAAATAATCGTCGCGATACTACACAGTACAAAGCAAAATAGAAAGGCGAAACGAAAATGTTTGGCAAGTAAGAGAGGGAGAGAGAGAGAACGAAAGGGAGAGATAAAGGGAGGGACATACAGACAGAGAAACATGAGCACGCCGCGCGAGTTTGTCTGTCTGTATATCTCTCTCTCTTCCTACGCCATAGCAAAAAGTCTCGTGACAACTTTTCGTCTGATTTTTTCCGTCTAGCCTACTTCGCAACGCGCTATATGGAACTTCGTTTCAATACATTGATTATAATACTTATTAGACTTTATTGAATCTATGAAATCCAGACCTAGTGGACGTAGAAAAATATAGTATAGGATTTTTTATAGAATAGGTGGCAAACTGGTAATCGAAGCCTTTTTACGACTACCAATGCTCTTGAACATCCACATTATTAATATGCGATGTGTTGCCCTGCTGCTGCTGTGTGCCACTGGCTGCTCTGAAAATACCATTTTACGGCGGTATTATGTGAGCAAGATGTACCGCCCCGGTCGTACCCGCCCACTTCCGTGCCATGGGAGGATGTAGTGTCATGCGCTATGCATGTCACTACCTCCTCCTATGCAGTATGGCAGAACCTAGTATAATATAAACAACAGTACTCCTTTTTTATCTTCCTTCTCTATACGCCACGACGGCTAGCCGCTGCCATATTTTGCATATGGCAGCCCATGTTCGCGCGGGGGTGCCGCAGGGCAGCTGCTTATCACACTGCCTATCTCCCTGAGTATACGCAGATGTCACTAACGACATCCACCTGACGAAAGGTGAGGGTGATGTGCTCCTTGCGCTGTTCACGGACGACAGCGTCTACTTCACCTTATCCGCCAGGCCCGACTTCGCGGTCTTACGGATGCAGCGACCTTTGGCGAAGCTGTCACCATGGCTGGACAGGTGGCGAATGTCAGTCAACGTGACGAAAATGGCTTCGCTATTTGTCAGCCGGAAACGTGCGTTTCCTGGCCGGTTAAAGTTTCGAGGTCTGGAGCTGTCTTGAAAGTCCCCGGTGATGTACCTCGGGTGCAGCATAGATCGATCGCTATGAATGGGCTCGCAAGTGTACCGGCAGGTCAACCAGGCTAGGACAGCACGCGCGCTTTTCAGGCCTTTGCTTGCATCTGATTTACGCCTCACCTACGCCGCCCCCGCGTAGTACGTGCTCACATCTCAGGCTCAACGGAAGCGGTTGAGTAACGGAAGAGTTTGAGCAGTTAGCGCCCAGCGCTAAATAGTGGTACGCCCTGCGTAAGCAGGACCGCATCACCATGAGGGTAGAGGCACCTCACAAGATTACGTCCGGGCATGAGGCCAAGCCTCGACGCCCATAGTCCTCTTAGTGCGAGTTCCCCATAGAGAGCAGCGGAGAGTCGAGTCGGCAGACCTTCTTCATCCATATTTGTCTCGGGCATGGCGACCAAGCTCTCTCGGGCATGTCTGTGTAGTGAATTCGTCGCTACATCTAATAAAACCATCATTAATTATATAAGGTTTTCAATGTCCTGAGATAATTTGTAACCAGCTTGAAAGAAATGTAGGGAAATAATTTCTTCCTAAGAGGAAGACATGTAGGAGCAGTCAAGTTGAAACAATTTGCCGACCGGTAAGTTATTTGGATTTCCCTACAAAACCCAAAGCAATGAGCGTACTTGTCTACCCAGTGGCCAGACGCAAGACTTGTCTAGGTGTGGAATCCAGCCAGATATTAAGAACCAAATCAAATATGCCATTACGTGTACATAATTAAGTGAAAGCACTAAATGTTGTCACGTCGGCAATGAGTTCCTAATTGTTACTGACGTTTGAGGAAACTACATTAGATCAACGTTCAGGGCTCCAAATTATGTCTTCACTACGACAATATTACAGGAACGTAACTCGAACCTTGTATGTCTTCACAGGTACTACATGCGGTGACCTGTAGATTGCAAAGAGTGTAATGTCGAGACAATCACTGGATAGTTTCTGTGTAATTTGCTCTTAGCGCAACACACTTTTCCTTCGCTGATATTCCTGTGTAGCCAGGATTTGATATGAAGTGAACGTGATCTCTTTTGAATCAAGTAACACATGTTTATTATGTTGGGGGTTTAGGGTTAGGTCCAGTTAATTTTATAATACGAGGGTGGATCTAAAAGTTCTAAGCCCGAACAAGGAAATGAAAGAAAAGTGGATCAAATTTTTTTTTTCCACATAGTCTCCATCTAGTTCAACACACTTCTTCCACCTGACCTGCAACTTATTTATCCCCTCGAAAAAAATTCTGGAAGGTCGGCGAAATAATCGTTTACTGCGACTATCACTTCATTTTTGGTCGAAAACTTCGAGCCACCCAAATGTTTTTTTTAAATTTGGAAATAAATGATAATCCGAGGGGGCTAAACAAGGTGGGTGGGGCAGCAATTCGTAGCCACAATCATGGATTACTGACATTGTTTCAACCGAAGTGTGAACACGTGCATTGTCTTGATGAAACAAAACTTTCTTACGCAACATTCCCGGCCTTTTTTCTTTTATTTCTTCCCGGAGTCTTTGTAAAAGGTTACAATAATAACTAGAATTTATAGTTTGAACTTTCGGTAAATAAACTACAAAAATAATACCTTTCGCATCCCAAAAAACAGAAGCCATGACTTTGTTAGTCGATGTACTTAGCCTTCTTCGGTGTAGGAGAGTATGATCTTTTCCACTGTTTGGGTTGTTGCTTTGATTCAGGCGTATGGTGATGAACCCAGTTTTCATCCATGGTAACAAATCTAGACAAAAAGTCCTCGGGATCAGTCTCAAAAAATTCCAAACAGTCTCGCGAAATTGTGTATCGAACTCGTTTTTGTTCAGCTGAAAGCAACCTCGGGACCCAGCGAGCAGAAACCTTATGGAACCCCAACTCTTCCGTTATTATTTGTTGCACCCGGCCATAACTAATGTTCGTTACCTCAACTATCTTACCAATGGATCTTCCTTATGGATCATAAATTTATCGATGTTTCCTTTCGTGGTAGAGGATGTTGGCCTTCCACTCCTAGTATCATCTTTAATGCTCTCACCACCGCGCTTAAACTCAGCTACCCACTTCTTGACACTGGAATACGATGGAGCAGACTTCCCCAAAGTGCTCACTATATCTTGATGGATGTCTTTTGGTGATAGGCCTTTTTTATTGAGGTACTTAGTGACTGTACGGTGTTAAATTTTTTCCATTGTTGAAAATTGCGTCAGATTGCTTCAAACAAATAATCACAGAAAGTTTATATTGTGCAGTATCGGAATAAAACTGCGCACAATAAATCAATATGACACATACTAACAAATGACGGTAGATTTTAAAAGATGTCATAGCTCCATGTAGGTTAGGCCACGAACTTTTAGATCCAACCTAGTAACTAACTAGCCTCTAGTTATCAATCACCAAAGCTAGATCATGGCGTCGTAGGAATAGCGGGGGAGGAAAAGTGTGTCGTGTCAAGATCAAATTAAAGTTGTTGCAATTACATTTTTGTTACAATCATGTTATAAAAAAGTATATCTGTGATCTTTGACTATAAGATGAGAGGTGTGATCGGTATCGAAGAAATGTCATAAAAAAGGGTGATTTCTTGATTTCTTACCGACGCCATATTTCATATCTTTGTTAATATTAATTTGTCTTAATTCTCTTAAGTGTGCATTTTGGTAGTATTATTTACATGCTATGTATGGCTATTAATTTGATAGACCGTATCAATAATGTTTTAGTTTGAATAGTATATGCCACGTGTGAAAATTGGTTGTTCAATTCTATCTAATTGTAATTGAGTATATATATATATATATATATATATATATCAGCCGAAAGGTTAACGAAACGTCGGGATATAGAAACTTGAGGGATCAAGACCGAATTTTCGTTCGGTGAAGAAATTTCTTCTTCCGGGAAGCAGTCCTAACATCATTTTATTTTATTTTATTTTCAGCTGTTAATTTTCGTTCCTTTTCAGCTTACTTATGTATCTGTTTATTTATTTAAATATATATTAATTTTAACATAATTTTTTAACAACTTATTAACTATAATTATTAAGTTTGTAGTCTATAGATGTATATATATTAAAGTAATTGTAATTATATTATATTTATTGAATATTTGTATATATATATATATATATATATATATATATATTACAATATATATTTAAATCTAACATATTTTTACATTTATTGTATAACAGGACAGCACAAGGATTTTTGGCATATTCGTCAATGAAGGTGATTCTGTCTCATTCCACAAAAAAATATAAAGAAACTCGACAAAATCCGTTAAAGAGACACAACAATGAATACCATTCGCATAAATATACAAAAACAATAAAAAAATCTCATTTTTTAAAATTAAATATATTATAATATAGTGTCCTCAAGAAACTGTTCCCGTTGCCTTGGGCCCATTAAGAGCCGAGAATACTTACAGTACCCCTTGTGCAAACAGCTTTACAACTATACACATTCTAATGCGCAAACATATCAGCCAAAGAATTAAGATCGATGACATTGGAGTATAAGCGTAATTGGATATGCCCTAAATGTATCATTAAACATAGGAAATGTGGGGATAATACCAATACGCCTATACGCCAATCCTACCGTGCACTCAGTCTCTCCCAAATCTTCGCGACGATGAAGGTATAAATAACGTCACTTTGCGTTAAAAACCTCATTTACATGTATCATATCGAAATCCGCTTATGTCACCGAGGATCGATTGCGTGAAATCCTGAGGGAAGAAGTCTCCGATGCCCTCCAAACAACTATTACTAAACTTGTGTCCAAAAAGCTATCACAAATTAATAAACATATTCTTAATTTCCAATAATCCTTGAATTTCATCAATTACTGCTTCGGAAACTTAAAGGAGGTCATAGATGAAAATACTGCTACAATAATAAATTCGAGAATGAATAATACGAACATTCAATCACACATAAAAAATTTGATCGCTAGATCGAATGCCCTGGAACAAACTACGCGTGATAATAAATACCCTAAAAAAAGCACGCGGATGGTTGTGGTTGGGGATGTGGCCACTAAGAACACTAAAAATACTAGTGAAACAATTTCATCACTTATTAGTGTTATCACTGTGTCAGATTGCATAAACTTCGATGTGCAATTAGACAATGGGCACGTCAACCAGTGGAAAACTGTGTCTAGTAGGAAACGGAAGCAGAAAGTTTTAGAGGGGAAAGTACCACTTATGAAATCCAGGGCTTCGGAAAGAATAAATATCTGCACGTTTGGACGTCATTTCCAGATACTACGACAGAGCAGATGGAGACTCGCGTAAAATCTGCGTAATCACATTAGCGTGGAGAAAATAAAACATAAAACGGAAAGAGGTTATGCGTTATATTATAAAAGTATTATAGGAGTACCGGAGCGATTCCTTGTAACCATGAACCGGACTATTGTTTGGCCGTGGGACGCGAAATTCAAGGAATGGATCTGGTTTCGGAGAGCGTCTCGAAATTCACAACGAAAATAATATTGAAATCCATTATCAGAACGTACGCGGACTAAGAACGAAAACTTCCAAATTTATATCCTTTTTACAGTCTTCCTCCTCGGATTTGTTTGTTTCAGAAAGTGGTTGCGACAATTCTATTAATGACGCGGAACAAATACCATCATTTTTACAAATATTACATTGCGATGGAATAGACGGTCGGTAACAAGGAGGCGTACTTTTAGTGCACCAACGTTCGAGATACGACAGGTGCACAGCGATGACGTTAATTTCAATATAAATGATCGCTTGTTTGAAATGGTCGGAGCAACCGTGAATCATAAAGATAGATTTTTGTTTGCATATTTTGTTTTGTATATACCACCACTATCTGCTGATTATGAATATATGTTTATGTTTAATTTACTGGAACGTTTTTGATGTAGAATCAAAGGTAAACTAATTGTAATGGAAGATTTTAATCTATGTTCTTGCAGCAAAAATATTACTGCATATTATGAATATTTTGTAACTTTTTATGAGTTCATTCAGAACAATCAGATACCGAACTGTAGCGGTAGACAGCTCGATCTTGTGTTGAGCGGCGCGGGCGTGCGCGGCGGGATGACGGTACGCGGACGAAGCGTTCTGCCAGCGGACGCGTACCATCCGCCGCTCGCGGTTGAAGTAAGCGTGATGCAGCGGTTTTAGTTAGAACGTACAAAAGAACCGGCACGAATAGGGTTGTCGCAACAGCAATGGAATTTTGCGAAAGCGGACCATTCTCAGTTATATGAGTACTAAGCATAATTAGATTGGTCATCGTTATACGAAATAAAATATGGATTTTTTACGAAGTTTTTGTGGATAATTTGAATAGAATCGTTTCTCCTAAAAAGGGAAAGTTTTATACTTTACGGTATACTTACCCTGAATGGTATACGGCAGAAATCATAAGCAACATCAAAATTAAATATACATTACATAATCGTTAGAAAGAAAGCAGGTCGGACGATGATTGTGGAGCATTTGCAAATAGCAAAAGAGATCTGAAAGTGGCTATTAATCAGGCCCATAATGTCAAAGTAACTTAACGTAACGAAGGTGTTAAATTGATAAAAGATAAGAGAAAAGACTGGCGGATTTTTTCTGTTCGGTATACAATCCTACCTGTCTCCGCTGCGCAGCTTTGCTGCAGCTCTGGAGAGCTCAAAGGTACGTCCAGTCCAGTGTACCTCTCCCTCCCCCCAATTTGTGTATGCCACTGGCGCTAGACCAAACGCCCAGCACCCCAGTGCTTCCCAACAGCCGCGTAGGTTAGCGGAATATCCGCCGATCGTTACACAGATCGTCAGGGAGTGCATCGACAAGGCGCTCAGGAGCCTGGGCTACCCGGTGCGCTTCGTGCGGCGAGAGGCGGGAGACACGGCTGTTTGTATCACGCGCAGCTGGACCGCCTGAATAGCGAGGAGTTCGGACGCCTCTACGAGGTGAAAGAGCTCCTTTGCATGCCCGGAGTAGTCGTAGAGGGGTGGAAGGGCAGACAGGGACCAGCTCACTGTCACCGTTGTCAGCTCTTCGGACACTCTTCTGCGCACTGCCACCAGGAGATTAGATGCGTCCGCTGCGGAGGCGTCCATGCAGTCGGGGATTCCCGCTGCCGAGAGGAGCCAACCCGACTTGCGCCAACTGCAAGGGCCCGCACACCGCCAACGACTGAAGGTGTAAAGCCTTCCTCAGGGAGGCCAGAGCCAGAGGTATGGCCATCTGCCCTCCTATCCTGCCCAAGCTCGCTGTGTAGGAAGACCAGTTTCGACACACGGCCGACACCATGCGGCCCTACGCCCGCGGCTCCACTGCGGAGAGAGGGACAGGTCGAGTAAGGCCCAGGCCCATCCCTTACCGCCCCGGTCAACAACCTCACACCCAGGCAGGTGGCGACGGAAAAGCCCAAGAGGAGGCACACTCGTAAGATGAAGCCCCAAGCTGTGGCCGTTCAAAGCTGTCACCCTCCGCAACAGGAGACTGCCGTGACCGCCATGCGCCGAGTACCCACACAGGCTAAGGACCCGGAACACGCATCAACACGCGCACCAGCTCACCACATAACGCAGACACCGACTCCAACACTACGGACATCAGTCCCCCCACCTGCGTAGGGACCGGGGCGCTTTGAAGGGGAGCGGCGCCAGCACGACGAGCCCAGGGTCCACGCTGACGATCTCTGGGGCCATTCCGAGAGATCGTGAGGGAGGAGCCGAGGGCGGTCGTGAAGGACGAGCTGTCCAGAGTGCTCAGGGACCCGCGCATCTGGGCGCAAATTATGTACGCACGTGGCCAACCAACGAGGAGCCAGTGATGGACCGTGACGAGCTCAGGCAAGGGCGACAGTCTTCGGCTGCTCGCTCAGCAGTACGACTTACATGTCATTTACTAGACTGAGGCCGACGCAAAGTTTCCGGCTACCGAATTACGTCGCGTATCGGAGGGACGAGGTGTCAACGAGCGGCAGAACGTACAGAGGTACGGCCGTACTCATTCAGCGGGACGTCGTCCACGACGAGCTGAGACATAGCGGGGGTGGAGCTCAGGATCTACGCGGCGTATAGACATCCCGGGAACAGCTTCGACCTTTCTGATATCCACAACATGCTGGGGAACGGTGGCCAGCTGTTGTTGGTCGGCGACCTGAACTTCAAGAATCCAGCTTGGGGATCGGCCGTTACGAAGAGCACTGGCTTCAGGCTGCAGGAGGGTTTTGGAAGAGCGCGGCTACACAGTGCAAAATCCGCCGTGTCCTACCCACGTGCCTACGGATCCCCTGTACACCCCAGTCGTTCTGGATATCGCCGTACACCAAAACCTCAAGGCCACGGTCAACATCGAGGTCCTGTATGACCTCGATACCTAACACCTACCGATTCTCGTCACACTTGATCCCGGAGCAAACCTTAGGGAAGGAATGTGGACCAGAGAGAGGATCGATTGGGCTGTCTATCAGGACAGCCTAGTCGACTTCACCATTACCGGGCTGCTTTCTACCCCGGACGAAGTGGGGACAGCCGCTCACCACGTCCCGGAAAAAATCCGAGAGGCGCGGGCGGCGGCGACCACCGTCGTACCGGCGACAGCGCGCCGGCGGGGTGAGCTCCCCCCGAGCCTACTGTCGGACAGCAGAGGAAACGTCAGATGAGGAACGCTATCCGAGGATCAAGACACAACTCAACAAGATAGCAGAGGAACTGTCTGTGAAGGTGAGGGAGTGTCGTGGAGTAGGCTGGGATAATACAGTCTTCCATGCCGGCGATAACGGCACCAATCTGCACGCCCTAAACAGACGTCTCACGAGGCCAAAAGCTACCATCACTCCATTCCTAGACATCACAGACGCAAAACACTACGAGGCGCAGGCACGCACTGAAGTACTCGCATCACATCTACACACACAGTTTTCACCACACCCAGCAGCGCCGTCGTCCGCAGAGCACCACGAGCAGGTAGAGTGCTGAATTCGAGAGCTCTCTCAGAGCCCGACTCCGCCGCTCAGCGGGACGAATTTCATCTCCCCCTCGAGGCGCAAAGCTCCAGGCCCCGATGATATACCCCCACAGCGCTGGTGATGATGCCTAGGCGAGCAGCCGTGGCTCTCGCACAGATCGCAAATGGCATTCTCCGGACGGCCCACTTTCCGGGGACTTGGACAGAGGGGAGGGTCATCGTTCTGCTGAAGTCGGGCAAGCCCCGACGCCTGCCTGGTAGCTACCGGCCGATAACGCTGCTGTCGCACATCGCCAAGTTGTTCGAAAGGCTTCTGCTTCGAAGGCTGAAGCTGTACATGCCCATGAGGGATGAAGAGTTCGGCTTCCGGAGCTGTTACTCGAATACGTTTCGACTGACGCAGGTGTTCCACCACTTGTCTGTGGAGATGAACAAGGGAGAAACTCTGTCGTAGTCTTTCTCGATATGGAGAAGGCCTTCGATAGGGTGTGGCACCCGGGACTCCTATACAAGTTGGTGGACGCCGGCGTCGTGCTGGCGCTTGTGAGACTAGTGGCGTCATTCTTGGAAGGTAGGACCTTCCGGGTAGCGGTGGGGCGGAGGCACTCCTGAGGTGAAGGCCATACGTGCCGGAGTGACATAGGGCAGTTGCTTATCCCCTTGCCTGTACGCGGCTTACACCAATGACATCCCCACACTCAATCCATCGGGAGAGGGTGAGGTGGATGTCATGCTCGCGCTGTTCGCCGATGGCTTGACAAGTGGTGCATGTTCGTCAACGTGGATAAGACGACGGCGCTATATGTCAGCAAGAGGCGCTCCTTGCCGGGGCGGTTAAAATTCAGAGGACAGGATGTGTCTTGGGAATCCCCAGTCGTGTATCTCGGATGCAGTATCGACCGCGCGCTGTGGATGGGCTTGCAGGTGGACCTAGCGGTCTACCAGGCAAGAACAGCCCGCGCTTTGCTGCTTTGGCCGGCACTAGTGTCCGGACAGCCTACACGGATGAAACTGGGAATTTACAAGACATATATCCGGTCACGCCTCAATTACGCCGGCCCCGCATGGTGCTCGCTAACCTCCCAGGCCCCAGGCCCAGGCGGAGACGCCTTCAAGGCCTGCAGAACACATCCCTACGGGTCATCACGGGAGGCGGTCGCTACGTCCGTAACGACGTGATCGTGTGTGACTCGCGGATAGAGTCACTGGAGGATTTTGTGGTTCGATTGTTGACTCACAACACACAACACACAGGCCCTAAACAGGCCTGCAATCCCCCCCTGAGCCTGTAAGCCACGATGGCAAATCCGCAATATTCATTGCGGCCCCGTTACCGAAGGGATAGTTGTCCCCCGCGATCCCACCGGGGTTATGAGGTCCGCCTCTCTGCCCGTAGCCCTCAAAGATCATCTGCGAAGATGACCAGTAGTAGTAGCGCACGCTCAACCGAGTAGACACAAAAATTGATTTGTTTCTTTGTTCATTTGTGAATGTGGAGAGACGGGGATGAAATAAAGGCATCTGAAAGTCTAACTGAACTCTTATAGTCTCTTTAACCCCATGTGAACTCCTTTTATAGAATCTTATAGAATAGAATAAATTGTAACAAAATGAATCTTTTCTTATCTAGGTCAACTAAGATAAATATAATTTGACTTGAGTAGCCCTCGTGAGTGGCACGAATCTGTTCCGCACACAGAATACATTGTCATTTATATATGTCGGGAGTTGTCAATATCGTTATGCTTCCCCATCATTTTTCTTATACGCAATCCATCAATATGCCAGTAAAGTCTCTAACCTTCGCGCGTTGGACTTTTGAAAGCGTGGCCGAAGGGATAAACAACGAGTGTTTATTAATGTCTCGCCATCTTGAAAACGCAACATTAAGGGGTGTCATTAGATAGCGAATGAAATCATGCTCCTTTTCATTATATATATTAAAACATTTGGTGTATGGTAGATAAAGGAAAACCGAAACTAAATGTTGTTGTAGTCAAACGTAAGCCTTTAATTCTTAAAAGAATCTAATACTTTTTCTAAACTTTTCAACTTAGTTTCGATTACCCAGTCTGGCCACAAATACTGTTACAATTAAAAATAAAAATATTACATTTCAAATCGGAATCTATCTTTTTTATACGATTGTTCATTGTGTTTTCTCATTTTGGCTCCAATACATTGTACAATATTTTGCGATGTTAAAATGATGTCAGGGAGAATAGAATCGCTGTGATTGCATTACACAAACTAGGTATAGAGCCATCTCATATATGAGCCAGAGTAGGCAGAAGCTTTTAATACTCTCCATACACTTGGTATTAGTAAAGTGTACCGGGCTATTAATACGTATGATGAGACTTCCTCTATTTGAGATAGAGGACGATGTGGCCGTCCACGAAGTGTTCGTACGAAGGAGGTGGTCAATGTAGAAAGGGAAACAATTCGAAGAAATCTGATCGTATCGCAGTACACTCAGTCTGCGCTGCGCCCCTGAGATACCTTTGCTCAGACTTAGCCGTACTTGGCAATTGGTTCATAATTGTACTCCATTTTGCTTACTTAGGAAAAGCGTATAACTTTTTAAACGTATCAACTAAAATATAAAACACCTGACTATTTAAAAGGTACATTAAAATTTATTTCCAACTAGCTGACCCGGCGAACTTTGTTCCGCCTTAATGGCAAAAAATAAGCAGATTGTGTTTTTTTTTTATATGAAAAAATACAAAAAAAAAAAAAAAATAATTAAATAACTACATTAATCATTCATTATTATTTCTGTACTTTAGTACATAGGTTGCTCTTCACTTAAGTACCCTGTGATACACGGCATTTTTTATTTTATTATCAGGCGCAAAAACAAACAACGCAGATGGTCCTCCGACCCGTGAACATGCCACGTATTATTGACCATGGGAAAAACATGAATGTTCTAGATTTTAACGACAAACTTTTAAGGATTGGCATTGTGATTTGTTGATGGTCATGGCAAATGCAAGACGTATCGGAAATTGAAGTCTTTTAAATTCAAACGGCATATCGCTTGGGATCATCGGGATCCTCGGAATGAGAACTTCCTCACCTTT
>JAFELO010000117.1:0-14726 GCA_017140195.1 Eumaeus atala
GCGTACAACCGGCCCTGAGGGAACGAGGGGAGGACAGGGTGCCCTCCACTCTGTAGCGGAACTGCCTGTTCGCTAGGTAGCTGTTTACTATCAGTACCTGCCTGTCAGGCAGTCCTAACTGGTATAGTTTGAAGATGAGGCCTTGATGCCAAATCTTGTCAAACGCCTTTGCTACATCAAAGAAAACAGCGGCCGTGCCGCGTGGCCGGCCCTGCCTTTTGAGTCCCGATAGTACGTACTCCGTGAGGCGGTGTACTTGTTGTGGGCAGCTGTGGCTGTCGCGAAATGTGAACTGCTCGTCAGTGAATAGGTTTCTCTCTTATCACGGTTTTAAGGCGTGCGAGAATTATCCTTTCATAGATTTTACCTAGCGAGCTTATGAGACTTATGGGCCGGTAGCTACTGGGCTCCACCCGGGGTTTCCCCGGTTTGTGTATGCCGATCACTATGCGCCAGAAGGGCATTAAAAATGCACACTAGGAGGTGTATAATAACGGGAGGCAGCTGTTTTAGCGCCTTGTTGGTTATTTCATCGGGCGCGGGGGCCCTCTTTGAGTGAAGGTTCTTTATTAGATCCTTTACTTCTTCTGTGTCCGTCAGACGTATGATCTCATCATCATCATCCAGTGGCACAGCCAGTCGGGACGTTACTATACTTTCTACCTCTTTTATGTGAGAGGGGTCTGTGGGGAGGGGGCTAGTAGTGCATTGACTCTCTAGTGTGTCGGCTAGACACTCCGCTTTTTCGTCATCCTCTAGTGCAGGTAATCGATTTTCGCGATTTAGTGGTGGCATTTGAGCCACCGGTTCGGACTTCATAGCCCTGGCTAACGGCCAGTAGGGCGTGTGGGACGGAGATTGTTCGCTGACGAAGTGATCCCATCTCCCGTTTATGAACTTGGGTATAGCCTGCAATGCGCATCATAACAGGATCAGTAATATAGTCGACATCGTTCGCTCAAGATACACAACCAGTTTTCATTAGTATACATATAGTATTTAAGTTGTTATATTCTAAATAAATTTATATAATTATTATTTAGTTATTGTTATTTTAACACCCACCAACAACGATATTGTATAGACATAATTGGTAAGTATTGATTTTATTTATATTTTTTTTAATTTTAGAAGCATTTAACTTTCCAGAAATTTTTGTCAAGTGAAAAAAATATCGGTAATCGTATTATATATTGAATTAATTTTAACACATATTTTATTATATTGTTTCTTAATTGATTTTTTTTAGCCCATAACAAAGTTAGTGGAACAAACAAGAAAAAAACTCGTCAATATTCGGAGGAATATTTAAAATTTGTGTTCATACCCGCTGTTCACGATGAGCGGATGCCGTTTTGTCTTTTATGCCAGCAATGCTTGACCAACAAATTCATAAGGAAAACTTGGTAGTTAAAAATATCTCGCCTGTTCTAAATGAAGTACTACATACGGTAATAAAGTGAGTTAATGCTATTAAAGCTAGTGCCAAATGTGAACGTCTTTTCAAGTTATTTTGTGAACAACAAAATGAAGACCATGTGAGACTTTTACTTCATACTGAAGTAGGATGGCTATCCAAAAGTAACTGCTTGAAAAGATTTATGCAACTGTTTGACACTCTTAGTGATTTTTTAAGCGACAAACCTGAAATGGAGTATCTGTTAACAATCGATGGTAAAGCATTTGTAAGTTATTTAGCCTATATCTTTGAAAAACTAAGTATCTTAAATAAGCAACTTCAAGGAGCAAAAAAAACACTTGTCGATGCAAAAACAAAGATATTTGGTTTCATTACCAATATAGAGTTATATCCGTAACACATTAACAACAAAAACTTTGAACAATTTCATTGGCTCCAAAAATGTGAAGTAACTGATACCGCTTTACTTGTTAATGTCAATCATTTGAATATTTTATCTGCTGATTTAAAAGAAAGATTTTCTGATTTAAAACAAATTGATTTCCCAACATGGATGATGCAGCCAATATTAGTGGATTTGTCTGATATATCAAATGTGCAGTATCAAGAAGAACTCGCAGAATTGCAAAATGATGAATCCGTAAAAACTTTATTTAATATAAAAGGAGCGATGGCATGGCTTTGTGAAGAAACTGAAACTAAATACCCAAATGCAACCAAATGTGCAAGAAACCTTGTACTACCGCTTCCATCTTCATATTTAGCTGAATGTGGATTTAGTGCTGTAAATGATTTACTGATAAAAAAAAGAAATCGACTTGATATAACAAAACGTGGAGACTTGAGATTAAAGCTAAGTAAATTGGAACCTAATATAAAATCTTTGTGCAGCAAGCATCAAGCAAATTTTTATATTCATTTAGTGCTCTCCTTGAGCACTAAATGAACATAAAAAAATCAATATTAAAATTATCTTGAATTTCAGTTTTTCATTATATGTTTTGAAATTTTACTTACGATGTTTTGATAACAATTTCATTATTGATTCCTTAATAAAACTTATCATTTATATTTCTTAAGGGAACAAAACAATTTTTAAAGGTTAAAAATTATGCATGGGGGCATAAAAATTTTAGAAATGTTAAGCTGGGGCATGGCCTAAAAAAGGTTGGGAAACATTGACCTAAATCCTATATAAGCAAATAGATTTACCTAACTTGCGGCACGATCTTATGGATACCAGAAATCGGTAACTGCATTAAATTATATAATAACAACAACAACACATATTCACGCCAGTTCTCTAAAGATATAACGAGCTTTACACACCTGCCCTTCTTCCTCCACAATCATTACTCACATAATTTATACATTAATTATGATTGTAAGAGATAGTGCCGTGATGGCCTAATTCCGCTGCGAGGCAGAATGTATCGGTATCATGTGAGCGAGAGGAACGGGGAGGTACCTCTCGCCCACATGATACCGGCGTAAAGTGGCAGCTCCGATGTCGCGTTTCGTGCGGTTTGTGAATAGCCGGTTGCCCATTGGCGTTGGTCCATTAATGTGCGTCGGTAGACGTAATAGGGCTTATTTGAAGCGGTCTCCTTTGGCTGCAATACATTCATCTAAACTTTGAGCCTAGTTGTCGAGAGAAACACGAACTCTTTCCATGGGGAAACTCTTCACCGTCAATCGAAGGGATTGTTTTAGGGACTCCAGATCATCATTGCATTTAGAGCAAGCCGTGCTCTCTAAAACTGACCATATATCATAATCCAGTTAAGGTCGGGAAGGCTGAAGGGTAGTCTTCAGCTCAGGTCAAGTCCGGAACGGCCGTTGTAACCAAGATTGAGCGAATCGAGCTTTATTATCTGGTCCCGAGTCTTGCTGGAAGGACCATACTTGGTTATTTAACATGGTGTCATTAAGGTGCCTAGCTAGCTTCTCAAGAATGGTATCTTGATACAGTTGTGCCGATGTTTTGATAGTTTTTCTCAAAAATATGCCTCAGTCACTCCTTCACAGGCTAACACCCCACCAAACCATCACTGAAGGCAGATAACGCCCACGTTGCAATCTGTCGACTAATTGGGAAGGTTCCTCGGAGCTTTGAGCATAAATACGGCCATTTTGTTTGCTTAAATGCTGCTCAATTGTGAAGACTCCCTCTTCCGTAAACAATTTTTTTTCTGTGACCTCCCTTTGCGCTTCAGTAGTTAGTTGCTTCGATTTTACCACCTTATACATCTTTATTTTATCAGTTAAGAAATGACCTGTGTGACTCTTATAGACTGCAAGTCCTAAATCATCTCTTGAAATAGGCGACATGGTTCTAGGTGCCATCTTCATTTCCCGATATAAAATCTTTTGCCTTCGGACAGCATTTCGTCGAATTCTTTCCCATGCTGCTAAGACCATCTTTTTCGTACGAACACTACGTGGACGGTCAGACATTACTATGTCACAAACAGAGGAAGTCCCATTGTACCTACCAATGGCCCGGTACAATCTTTTTATTAGTTAGTTTTATTTGAGAAATTAAAGTTTAAAAATTAAAAAAATGCTAATGAATATAGGAATTGTGGCAAGGTAACAATATAGAGAGAGCAATCGCCCAATCCGTTCAAATGTTATCATTCTAATCGCAATGCACAATCTCTGGCAGAAAAAAGCACCCACATTACTTACTTGTTCGCTTTCCCTCCAAGCAGTTAGGCCGCATGGCCTAGCACTTTAGTGCAGAAATCCGCTATAAATGCGCCTCACCGAGGGGATAGTAGTCCTCTCGCGATCCGACTCGGTTTATGATTCGGTTCGCCCAGGTGCCCGCAATCCCACTTGAAGCAGAATTGCTCGGTAACTATTCGCTCGTTGATTTTGGGTTCGATCCCCAAGAAAGGCAGATTATTCGTGACGTAAACATTAGTAACAATTAATATAACTAATATCTATTTCATTAAGTTATTCCTTATATAATTATCCCTAAAACTTTAATTTTATGTGAATTTATTGTTTTAATTCGGCGATAGATGGCGCCGTAAGTTGATGTAATGTTCATCTTATCGCCAAGATAATGGATATTTGAGCTGTTTTCTTGGCGATCTCTGGGTTGCTCGTTGAATATTTTTGCGCATCTTTTTTAGACGAAATTAAGTAATGAAATAGCTTGAATCACTGCTGGTCAGATAACTATTATCAGTACGTAGATAGGTTCCACATATTATTATACAAGTTTACGCATGAGGGCGTGCCGTAGTCTCTGTGACATCTTATTTAAATTATTTAATATTTTTCATTTTTGTATTCAATATTAAAAAATATTAGTATTCTGTTTACCCTATCCAATTAGCCTTTCAATTCATTGAAAGAGATGTAGGGAAAAGGAAAAAAAATGAAGTTATTGCTACACGTTTCATAACGTAATTTTTTTTTTTTTTTTAATAGAATAGGAGGCATACAAACAATGTGAGCCTTTTTACGACTACGATTGTATTGCCTTCACGCTGCGTTCAGGGCTTGAAATGTACCAAGAGCACCAATGCGGTAAATTTAATAAGTTTTCTATTAAGTATTTATTACACACGAGAACAGAATAAAAATCAAAATACTTTATTCAGAATAAAGTAACGTTAGACAGAAATTTCATTGAACACAAATGCGCATGCCTGAAACATATACAATAATTTTTAACAACGTAGATAGGACAAAAAGCACTCAAAGAACATAATAAAACTCTATCTATCTACACACAACATTATTCTATTTAAAGGTACAACAACAAAAACACATCATCACGCCAGCTACCTAACGGGGTAGGCAGAGTGAACGGATCACTCTGCCCACACATGTCACGATTAATACGTACCTGCCTTGGCTCCTCCACTTTCATAACCCTCTTCATACAAACACGCCAGTTGCATAGACTCCGAACACTCGGACATTACCTGACTAATTTGATCGTGGTATGTTAGTCTGGGTCTTCCCCGTTACCTGCATCCTTCCATAATCGAATTGTATATCTGTTTTGTTAACCTTACATCCATCATTCTTGCTACATGTTCGAACCATCGGAGCGTGCCCTTTCTCATTTTAACACCGATACTTACATTCATTCCTAACATCTCTCTCCCTTCTTTATTACGAACGCGGTTGGCAAGGGTTACTCCACATATTTTTTTACAACGACCTCATCCCGACCACGTTAATTCGAATATCATACCTTTTCTGACATACCCAACTCTCACTTCCATACAAAAACGTTGGCACAGGCACGTAATTGTGCAGGGCAAGACGGACACCCTGGCTTAAAACCGTGCTTTTAAGCAATTTCCCTAACATCCCATTCACTTTGTTCCCTGCACACGTGTCTTTTTTAAACATGTGTGGTGTACCTTCCATCCCTGCTAAACACACAACCAAGATATACATATTCATTCACTTGTTCTAGCGCTATATCGTCGACCCATAATTCTTACTTACGTCCGTTCTGGTTACGTCCCTTTTAAATGCTAAAACCTTAGTTTTCTTCAGGTTCATAGGTAAGCCCATATTCTCACAGTCATCTTTCATAATTGAGAATAGTGCTTCTAGCTCAGATGGAGCGTAGCCTAAAAGTACAGCATCGTCTGCATAAAGCAGGCAGTTCATCAATAAATTACCCATTCTCATTCCCACACTCAACGATCTCAATCCCTGCAGACACTTATCCAGATAAAGGATAAACAGGTGAGCTGACACCACACATCCCTGCTTAACGCCAATATTGACATCAAACCAAGGCGATATGTTGCCGTCCACCCGCACATATGCTTTGCAATCCAAGTATATGGACTTAGCAGAGTATAAGCACGCAGCAGAGGCCCATCTATCCCCTTACTGGGTAATATGTCCCAAAGCTTCTTTCGCACAATTCTGTCAAACACTTTCTCCAAATCTACAAAACTGCAGAAAACCTTCCGGCCTCCAGATGCTTCCCTACGATGTTGCGGAGTGAGAAAACTTGATGCACACATCCTCTTCCTGACCTGAAACCACCTTGCGACTCCCGCAATATTCCTTCGGACATTCCTGGCGTTCTACTTTCTATGATTTTTCCTGCAGAGCCACACACACTCTACTACTATTTGATCATCTCAGCCGTAACTTGGTCTAATACCGCAGCCTTTCCGTTCTTCATACCTATTATCGCCCATACAACCTCTTGCATAGCTATGTCCTGATACGCCGCCACATCCTGGACAGACTCATACATATATCCAAAATATTTACTCCATCGTTTTAACACACTTTCGGTGCTTGCAAAAATGTCACCATCCCTAGACCTGACCCTGTTCATTCTGGTGAGTGCCGAACAACTACCAGTCGTCTTCACCTCTCTCCTGAAGAGTTTAGCATTCGCCTGGAAGTTGTTCGCCAGTCTCTCCTCCGCTTTCGGACGTTCTTTGCCACGCTTTTCTTTCACTAGGGTTTTGGTGGCATTCCTACAACAACGTTATAGTCCTTTCTTCGTATCTCATACTATCATTCGTTTGCAAACATGAAACATACTCTAGCCATGCTTTCTTCTTTCTTTCAATCGCAGCTTTCACTTCGTCATCCCATCATGCATCTCCCTTCAATGACTATTTAAAAGCTATTCTATATAAGCTGCATAAAGGTACATAAATACACAACCTTTACCTGAATTTCTTAGAGGATAGGACGTCTGGATTACCCTTAACGCGGAGAACGCAGATTTTGTAGGTAGATGGTACGTAGATTATATTTTGATTCAAAGTAAATGTTAAATACTTCATATTGAAAAAAAAATATTTATTACCTTTATGAATAGTATGTTTGGATTTGTTTAACGCGAACTTTTTCTATACTTTCAAGTCGGATTAAAGAAATATTTTTGAAGAACATTATGAGGAAGGTTTTCACACTCTCACGTCGACCGTTCATTAGCGTTCACCAGGTGGGCAGACGATCTCCATGCAGTAGCCGGTAGCCGCAATGGATGCGGGTAGCAGGAGATCTTGTCTTGGTGTAGAAAAAGGCCGATAAGGGCTGATAATGATGATGATAATGATTATGAGGCTTTAATATCGTGACGAATCTAAATGGTATAAGTACCAACTAGGCAATTTACTTTTTACTAAATAGTGTAAGCACCACTTAGTTAAAAGTAAATTAAGCGTTGTAACACACCCCGATTGATAAATTGATAAGAGGAATCTTTAGTAGTTGTTACAAGGTTACCCCAGAATACGCCACGAAGTGACTAGCCTCAAGTGCGTACAGTGTGGCCGGGCTACTCCGTGCGGCTACATCTCGGGTTTAGAGAGATTATAATGTTGGAAACATGGTACGAGTTTTCGCTTTCAAAATCCGATGAAACCTCGATGAAATGTTTTCTTGACAAATAATTTTCATCTATCGGATCGTTGGCAAGTAATAATTCTTAAAATCATACTAAATTATTTGGTCGCGTTTCATATTATACACATAATTATCTAATTTCAAATATACATTGGGTACAAAACGTCAGTGACACGTGGACGGAGTACGGACAGACGGACGTGGCGAAATTATGAGGATTCGATTTTTGCCGTTTGGTTTCGGAGACCTAAAAATACTGTTATAACAAAATAAAATGTATGCTAAGTAATATATCATTTGTTTTGTATCAATTATATTTTCAAACAACTCAATATTGATCAAATAATTTTAGCAATTTACTTACCCGTATATTTGCATTCCACATTTTGGGATCTTAAAAATATATACGTATCTCACACTCGTGAGCAGGAGGTAAAAGGTTACATTAATAATCAGAGCACTAGAATTCTTACTATCCAATGCAGGAAATCCATTGTAAAGTAGTCCTTATGTAATATGTACAACATAATTACTTGTGGGTATCCCACAAACATATTTTTTGTGGGTAGTTCCTTGAGAGTTGTCCCTAGCTTATTCTGTAACAGAATAGCAGCCTGTTTGATGTGAATACGTTATCGTTATATTATTACAAATAGTTTAATTGAGCAAATAATTTTATAATAAGAGCACTTTCCCATTGGTGTACCCGATATCGGTGCCACTAATATAGGATCGGTCAATTTTGGCCAAAGAGCTAGATTTATAAGTAGAAATCGTGATAAGTAAAAATGAATAGAAAAAAATCAGGTATATAAAACCTTGTTAGTTTTGTTTTAAGTTTTAATCATTGACCATGACCAAATGGATTGGAACGTAATTTAAATTTACAAAATGACATCTCCTGCCATTCTATATAAAATATAGTCGGGCCATCGCCATCTTTTCCGTGCATCACCGAATCATCTAACGACAAGTCTGCTCTTCAGGACCCTCAAAAACAGTGTGGAAAATGAGTGACCAGCTAAAAACTGTGTCGGCGATGAACAAGCTGTATATTGGCAACCTGCCAATCGAGGCTGATGAAGCGGCAGTTCGCCAGCTGTTCGCAGAACACAACCTGTCGGTTGCTGATATTTCAGTTAAGCGTGGAGGATACGCTTTTGTCGACTTCCCAGACCAGTCTGCTGCGGACCGAGCCATTGACAAGCTTCACGGTAAAAAATAATACTTATTATACTTTTTAATTTTAGTGTCTTTTATACATTTTATATTAAAGGCATGGGTATTTGTAGATGTACCTAGTATGAAGTGTCGGAAAAAAGCCTTTCGGTTTTGGCTAAGCCAAGTAAAAGGACTCGACAAAGTGTGACTCGCAAGTCTCAGTTTTAGTGAAATATGAGATTTTATTTCGATGCAGAAAATCGAAGTAATAATTTATTCCCATGACGATAAAAATGGTTAAATTTACAATAGTTTTATATCGTAGCCAGTCGATATCTATATAATTGAATAAGTTTTTTTTAAAGAGGTACAAAATCTTTTCTTAAAGTTGCTTAACAACAACAAAAGATAACAAACAGCATTGTAATTTACATGCACATGTAAAAGAAAAAAAAGACGGGAGTACGAAAAAACGTATGTCAGGTGTAGGATTAGAAGCCCTAAGTAAGGACAATTACGATACATGGCGTATTCATGCCAAAGCCTATTTCATTAACAAAAACCATGGAAACATGTACCACAAGCACCAAAAGAACCCAAGATGAACTCTGCTGAAACCCAAGCTGAATTAATGCTTTTGATAGCACCATCCGAACTTAGGTAAAAAATTGTGTATTTGCTAAATGTGTCTGGACCATAGGCGATTTATGCTAGTAAAGGTCCCGCCAGAAAAGCTACATTTCTAATACAATTAATTTTAGCTAAACTGAACGATGGTGAAGATATACGAGAGCATTTAATGCAAGTGACGACCACTGTCGACAAATTAAAAGACATAGACATCGAAATCAACAATGGCCTGTTAGCAATAATGATTTCATAGTCTCTCTGCAGAATATGAAAACTTTAGAACTGCAACTGAGACACAAAATTACTACCGGAACCAGAAGATTTTAAAATTAAAGTAACTATAGAGATTTCAATAGCCACGAAGAAACCTTTTATGCTTTACGTAAACACTGTAAAAAGAAATGTCACATCACGATACAGCAAAATGTTGGTCGCAAAAGAAACATGACAAAAATAGGAAACCTAAGAACGGTTACTACAAATGAAGAAAAAGGAAAAAGAAATCTACAGCTGCCAAATTAATGACGAAGCAAAAACAAATTAGATTCTAGTGGGTGTACATAACATACGACTTTTCCGGACAAGCCGTTTACAGAAATCAAAATATTACTAAAACATTAACCCTAGCGTCAAAAACAACAGAAATAAAAGACACAGGCCACGTATTAAAACGTAGTAAAGAAACGCGTAGGAAAGATTGCATCATCAATTACATTGTATGTACCAAGCCTGTGTGCCAATCTGTAGGAAAAATTACAAATGAAGGAATAACTATTGTTTACAAAGAAGAAAGCAATAATCAAAGATCACAAGCGAAGACTACAGATGCAAGCATTTAGAGAAAACGATGGAATGTACCATCTGAAAACCAAAAAAAACAATGTAAGTAGACAGAGCCAATGCCGTAAAGTGCAGTGCGAGTGAAGCGTTATGGCTTCAACATCTGTTGGAGGAATTAGTTGGCGTAACTGAAAAGCGAACTATTTATGTAGACAATGAGTCTACAATAAATTTTTTAGAGAATCCGCCTCAAGTCTCATAAAAAAACGAAACATATTAAAATAAAACACTTTTTGTAAGTGTTTACAAAATTGAGACATATCTGGAATTGTTGGCGTAATTGAAGCGGACTATTTATGTAGATAACGAGTCTGCAATAAAATTTTCAGAGAATCCGCCTCAAGAGTTTTATAAAAGAACGAAACATATTAATATAAAACACTTTTTATAAGTGTTTATAAAATGGAAACTATCTTGAAGCAAGTATCCACAGATCTTCGGTTGGCGGATATGTTTACCAAACCGTTATTTGGTCTTAGATTAACGATGCTAAACAAAAGGATGGGCTTAATGTCTTGGTATAAGTCGTAAAAATAACGTGGATGTAAAAAGATACAAACTGTTTTCTTGACTTGTTTAACAATATTCCTGTTTATATAAGTAGAATAATTAAAGTCAATATTGACAAAGAATTCAGTCGCATTATATTATCGTATACATTTAAACCTTATATCTATTTCCGTCCCAGTTAGCGCATATTAACTTAACATTTTATAACCTAACAAACCAGTAGGTTTGCGAGATGAAAATTTATACGCATACCATCCAGTAGATGGCGTTGCCTGTCTTCATAATAATTTACTGGCCATATACGAAACAGATAGAGGTTATTTGTATCGAAGGTATTCTTAAAGAATCTGGTGCAAATGTGTTAAGATAATATAAGTACGGGAATCCTATTCCTGTGACGTCTAATTCAGCACTTTAGCCAGAATTATTTGTTGTAAATCGAACAGCGCATGCAAAAATGAACTCTAACCATTTGTATTACTTCTCACGTTTTATAAATTGAATCTACCACATAGTTCAACACCTTTACGATTGACTTTATTGAACTTTTACTAATGTATAATTACAACTCGCTGACTTGACAGAAACCAGTCGGCACCTGGGTAACATATCATTGTGATATTTATTATTTTTCAGGTTATTCTTATTGCGGCCTCCCGTTGATTGTTGAGCCTTCAGTTGCGAATAAAAAAGCGTAAGTAATTAAATTATAAATTAATTATTACAAAGCCTAACAACCGCAACGTGTAGTGCATTGCAGCAGAATTGGATGGATACGACGGGGCACCATGGTACCTCTGCAAAGTGACATTTTGTGGGGTTTGTGAGTTTCCAGTGACCCGTTGGAGGGGAGGAGGGAAGGATCCTTGAAATAGGGAAGGACAAGACGTACGCATAACAATTACACGAATGTCTATGGGCATCGGTAGTCATCTAAAAGCTTCCGACTAGTCGCTAGAAGTAAAACTGTTTTTAAATAGACCTTTTCATCTTTGTGGTCATTGCTTGTAGACTAATGATATATCTTATTATTAGTCTACAAGCTATAGTTAGCTACATTCATTTAGCTAACTATAGCTTGTAGTAGGAAAAAAAATAAAAAAAACTACGTATTTACAAAGCACACATTACACGACGGTTCCCTAATGGGGTAGGCAGAGGGGAGGGTGTGCCACATAAGTACTTACATATGGTGTCATAAAATCGATAATGCATTTACGATCGTATCACGCCTACGAAGATGCCTATTCAATTGTCACGAGGATTCGTGACCTTGCGTTAGCCGCGGCGTATTGTTTTTTCATATAATTGGAAGTCGAACGAGGTTTACGTTGGTCACGAAACAGAGGTAACACAAAATCTCAGACTGTGTAGTGTTCAATTTCGACGCTGGACTGGTATAAACGGGTAAGAGCTTAGAAGTTAAATGGATAAATACGCAAGAGGGGTAGTGACGGAAAAGTCGCTATTTCGGTACTCGCAATACGGCTGGTCTAGGACATCTTCTCTGTACCATACCAACTGGTTATGGTGGTGAGCGATACCATGTTGTTTTTTTGTTTGCTTCCTCTGCATAGATGAATTAAAGCTAAAAGTTTTAGCTAGAGGTAGTACCATGCTGCTATGCAGTCGAATTGGACCGGCCCAACCGGGGACATTACACGCTCGTGCGGTTTGTGACTAGCCGGTGTCCTATTGGAGGGTAAGAGGAAAAGAGGGCAACCCATCTGAATGACTATGATATGGATGGATATGGGCGTCGGCAAACCACCCATTGCTCGTTCCCCGTCTCATCCTATACTATTTAAAAAAGGGATCTACAACAAAAAATGAGACGTAAATCTGTCCTTGATAGAGTTTATAAAAGTTGTGACTTTATGACAGCCGGTAGCTGTTTCTACATTAAGTCTTGTAACATGCAGACTGGCTCGACAGTCTGCGCATTAAATATGACATTATTAACTGACTGTCTTGCGGTGAGTACTCACACTTGAATATATGTGATAATAACTCATAAATTATTAATTATTAGATTGGAAATTATCACTCATTACGGTAAAACGAAAATAGTCCTTTCCTGCATGAGTCAATGATTCACGTCGCCCGGCGGACGCCGGCGCGCGGGAGGAGTTTTCTCCGTAGAGCTAATATAGATGTAGATAGGAAGCCATATAGTGATTCGCGAGAGAGCATGTGGAACACTATACTATCTATTTCATGTCGCATGCACATTTTTTTTTGCATTTGACCTCGCAATACACTTACCAGTGTGATAGTAAACAGATTACAAATCACTCGCACTAATTATCACTTGTTGTCTCCACGTATTCTAATGTTCACCAAGCAACGTGCACTCGCACTACACTGAGTAAAACTACCCGTAACTGATCGATCAAAACCTTCTTACAAATCTGCAGACAGATATTTTTACAGAAGAAAGTTTTAAAGTGTGTGTAAAGAAAGCTGGTAGTTGGTGTAAAAATCAGACACTATTGTCCGGTTTTTGGAATCTTAGATGTATTTTCTTTATCACTGCTAATGTATACTAATACTATAGAGTTGAAGTTTGTCTGTCTCGTTAGACTAGCCGCTAAATAATGTGTACAGACTGAACGATAGGAAGGGGGTGATATCGGCTGAATCCGCGGGGTGCTGCATATAATCTAAAAAAATGAAATTTAAAGAAAAACTGTATACCTTCACTTTGTGTAAATAGTATGTAGAAAAAAAACTATGGTTGGTATGGTTCCAAGGTTTCAACATAATTCCTAATTACATTATTTCAACTCGTTGAAATCAGAATCAGTTCCAAACTGCAAACTCAAACTGGCGCGTTTTAATGGCATTTAAGATAAACAAACAACAAAGCTGGAACGGCGCCTTGCTGCAGGCGATGCAATGGCGCGATCATTTGGTTAGTCTACGCCAAATTCGGGGAAGGACGCCAGGTAACCTGCGACGTTCCAAACGGCCCATTGTGCACGTTGAACAAAGGCCGATGTAACTAGAACTTTCTAGACACCGCCACGTGCCTAGGATGTCCTCATTTTGTAATTAGAACGTGTATTTTGATATGCATCGACAATGGATGTGAATCTTTTAGTTTCGTTTCACAATATTTTGTTAAAGAGTAGTTTCATTTTATGTCGCCGGCGATCTGTTCCAATACATAGCAGTTCCTCGCGGTTTCACCCGCGTAACGTCCATAACATTAGACGTGGTCATGTCATATCGCCTACGGTCTTCCTCGATAAATGACTATTCGACACATATTTTTTCAATTTGGGCCAGTAGTTCCTGCATTTGTAGCGCGTGCAAGCAAACAGACAAACTCCTCAGCTTTATATTATTAATATAGATGTTAAAATTGGAGTGCATTTTTATTATTTAAACGCGCTAATCTCTTGAACTACTGGTCTGTTTTGCAAATTTTTTTCGGTATTATGTAGGCCATATACAAAAATTTGTAAACTATATACAACCGCACTATGACAAATATGAGCTTTTATTAAATTTAAACGGAGTTATGATATAATCCCTCGCCCTGGTATCTTGGCACGCACTGCTCACATCTCTTAATCTGCTATGGTCCTATCACGGTACTCGACGACAGAATCTGAAATCTCCAGCTTGAGGTGCTGATATGAATGAAGCGTTGATTAGGATTAGAACACAAATATCCCTAACGATTGGAATGTACCTACATGCATTCGACCATAGATAATGCTGTTTGGATATGTAATTTTTTTTTAATGGAATAGGGGTAGGGGGCTCGAGCAATCGGAGCCCTTTTAAGACTACT